>CM055908.1:56244171-56462358 GCA_029582155.1 Panopea generosa | reverse complement strand
TGTAGTGGTATGATGAGGTTTATCATAGCAGAGGTGATGGTGGTTTTGATAGTACAAGGGTGGATATCACAGCTGTGAATATGTGAAATTCCTAGTGTAATTCACAGCTGTAGTGATATGATGAGGTTTATCACAGCAGGGGTGATGGTGGTTCTGATAGTACAAGGATGGATATCACAGATGTGAATATGTGAAATTCCTAGTGGAATTCACAGCTGTAGTGGTATGATAAGGTTTATCACAGCAGGGGTGATGGTGGTTTTGATAGTACAAGGGTGGATATCACAGCTGTTAATATGTGAAACTCCTAGTGTAATTCACAGCTGTAGTGGTATGATGAGGTTTATCACAGCAGAGGTGATGGTGGTTTTGATAGTACAAGGGTGGATATCACAGCTGTGAATATGTGAAATTCCTAGTGTAATTCACAGCTGTAGTGATATGATGAGGTTTATCACAGCAGGGGTGATGTTGGTTTTGACAGTACATGGGTGGATATCACAGCTGTGAATATGTGAAACTCCTAGTGTAATTCATAGCTGTAGTGATATGATGAGGTTTATCACAGCAGGGGTGATGGTGGTTTTGATAGTACAAGGGTGGATATCACAGCTGTGAATATGTGAAACTCCTAGTGTAATTCACAGCTGTAGTGGTATGATGAGGTTTATCACAGCAGAGGTGATGGTGGTTTTGATAGTACAAGGGTGGATATCACAGCTGTGAATATGTGAAATTCCTAGTGTAATTCACAGCTGTAGTGATATGATGAGGTTTATCACAGCAGGGGTGATGGTGGTTCTGATAGTACAAGGATGGATATCACAGATGTGAATATGTGAAATTCCTAGTGGAATTCACAGCTGTAGTGGTATGATAAGGTTTATCACAGCAGGGGTGATGGTGGTTTTGATAGTACAATGATGCAGCTGTGGATGATTAAAACTCCTAGTGTAATTCACAGCTGTAGTTGTAGCAATGTAAACAAAGCTGTGGTGGTTAAAAGTATATAGTGATAGTCACAGTTGTGGTTGGGTTTTGATTTAATGGTACTAGTGATTATCACAGATGTGTGATGATGATTTTGATTGTTGACCAATGCAATCAATTATTAAACATTGAACTCAAATTAATGTTGTTTGTTTTTTTAGACGGAGCATGCAGACAATAATGGAAGAGCCCTATAAAATTCAATTTCCCCCAAATCATCTCGCAGAAATTGCATCGTGTATTTTTCATAATATCTTTTTTTTTAATAGAATAAATCACATAAAATTTCACATTATGAGTGCGCATCAATCATAACACACATTATGCACATGCGCATAATTATTCAAATTGTGTTTCGCAGTTACATCATTACATCAGTGTGCTCTTGGGGACCACTCCTGCTGGCTTTGGTCATGGCTTGCACTCATTTCTACTGACAGATATTGAAGCGAAAGACATTGAAAAACAGTGAAAGTATTGATTTTTCAGCCAATTACCAGTCCAATTCCAAAGACCTGCTAATGGGAAATTCTAAATGCAGTCAGGGCATTACAGGGGCATTACTTGCAATGAATATAAATGCATTCTGACTCATCTAGGTCAATTTGATCAAATCAAGAGAATAAACTGGAACTAAACATGCAGCATGCAGTATGTCTCTTCCCTTATTGCAAGAATCAAACATGCACACATGGAGGATATTGCAGAAAATTGACAGATGGAAGCCATCTTCTTGCTTGTAATATTATGGGAGCCATTAAAAACAAAGAGCAATTTAGATGCCAATTTCACACTCTTTACGACAGGTTGGTATAACTGATTCTGTTTTTAAGCAAGCAGACTAACAAATGTTTGTAAGTAAGCAGACTAACGGAAAATAAAAATTTTGGGAGTGGAGAAGAGAAAAGTGTAAAATAAGTTTTTGGGTCTTTAATATCGCTAGCTGAATTTCTGTTTTATGTTCTGCCATCCCTTTTATTGAACCATTCCAGTATTGAATTAGGTGTTATAGCCAATCAGTGTACACCTTGAGCAGCCCGAGTAAACTTGCATTGCAGTCTAACATCTTCACTATTGGGGAAAGAAGAACCCAGATGTATCTGAGCAGAAACTTCCATTCTTCATTCTTCAGAAAGAAACTGGCAAACAATTACATACAGCATTTGGATCATACTAGGCCTAAACCCACCTCAGTGGTGGTGGTGGTAGTGGTGATGGTGGTGGTAGGGGTGTGTTGGGGATATAAGTGATTTTGAGATGGCACCCTAGATTACTCAACCACAAAGTACCCTTATGATAAGTTAAAACACTTTTGAAGAAATTCAGGTCAGCCAGTAGCAATTGGATCAAACCAGGCAACAGAAGAGCAACTCTGCCTTCCATCAAGTCTTCATCTTCATCAGTTTCATGTTAATCATACAGGAAAGGGCTTTATGGTGTCAACAAACATTAAATCTGAAAGCTATTAATCATGACTCAAGAAACACCAATGAAAGATACAAATCTTCAATAAACTGAGGAATACAGACCCATAAAACTCATAATGAGCTGTATTTGCTCGGAGACAGAAATGTTGTATTACCAGTTACAATGTAGTGCGATTACCAAGCCCCTAGATCAATACTCTAGTTGTAACATTCATCTCTCCAGATGCAGGGGCAATTACTTAAATGTAGGTCAAATCAATTGAATTTAATTACTTCTGCAAAACCAGTATTCCATCCTACACTCAAATATAGGTTTTATCACTTAACATTCTTCCATGATACAACATTTACCAACCTGCGGTTTGCCAATTTTAAAAAGTGGTTTAATTACTGGCTCTATGTAGATGAAGTTTCCCAGCAAAACTATTAAAAAAAACAACAACAACAATTGTGTTGACTGGTCCTACCCATTCACATCAAGTGTAGATCAAGACCCATCAGCACACAACAATTGGGGCCCCATTGATGATAACGTAATGTCTGCACCTAACCTTTTACTTCATATAGACACCTTTGGACACCTCCAATATTGAAAGCATTAATTCACCACATATCAGCAATGGGTGAATTATGTTTATATTAACTGACAGAGTGGAAAACATTGCAGGAAGTGTTCAGATTGCACTGTTTTCAAAGGCCTTCTGTGATTGGTGCGGGAAAACACGCATCTATGGAGTAAAGGGCTAAAGGCCATCGAATCAATCCCAACAATGTGGATGCTGTACACGCAGATATAATACCCAAACCGGATAAGCAACAATAGGCGTCATAAGCATTAACAAGAAGTTTCCAGAGAAGTGGATTTAAATTATGCAAAATGAAAAAGTTGCAGAGCATAGAAATCACATGTTAATGCCGCAAACTGAAATACGTAGCCAATTGTAATGAGACATTATCTTGTCCCAGTGAGTACTGGTGTGATGTTCTAAATCAAACCATAAATATGAAAGTTATAACCCCAAAACAAAAGAAAAACTATCTTTGATGAACAGACCCAACTCATTCGCATGACACATTGTCTTGGGCTGGTAAGCATTTGTGCCAATTTATTTAAAAATCCAATCACAACTAAAGAAGATACGATCCGGAGAGCTATGACCTTGACCTTTGAAGAACAGACCCAAGTCATTCGCATGACACATCATCTTGTCCTAGTAAACATTTGTGTCGAGTTATTTAAAAATCCAATAACAATTAAAGAAGGTAAGGTCCAGACAGCAGTGGACAGACAGAGCTGTGACCCTGACCTTTGACAAACAGACCAAAGTCAGTTGTATGACACATCATCTTGTCATAGTGAACGTTTGTGCCAAGTTATTTAAAATTTGAATAACAACTAAAGATAAGGTCCTGACAGCAGCAGCCAGATGGACGGAGCTGTGACCTTTAAAATTTAAAAATGCAATCAAAACTAAAGAAGCAACGGTCCGGACAGGGGGGGTTTCAGGTAGAAGTTCAGGTGTAAATGTAACTTCTTGCGCTGGAACATAGGTTGACCGTAATAGGTGGTTACACTTAAGTAACTAAACAAGGGATAATAAGTTTCCAAACACTGCACTACCATGAACCAACTCTCTTAAAAACATTGGAGCATATTGTTATGTTCTAGTGGTAGAATATCGGACCAAAGATCAGGGAGCCATGGGTCTGATCCGCCACCACAGCCATGCTGGGTGTCCTTGTTGTATACAATGTACAATAAATAAAGTTAAAAGTATTTAAAAGAAGCAAAAGAACTCATGAAAACATTTCTATCAAATTTCCAAAAACATTACATAATCTATAGCAACAGTGATAGTACTGCATTACAATCTGCTGTATGAGGAAGGCTTGGAGTAAGGTTAGTTGAACCATTGTGCTACCAGGTAGCAGTCTATCTCTTGTGAACAACCTTGAACTAGCATAAAAATCAGACCTGGATATCTGCTCAGGATCAATGTTTCTGTAAGCAATCTGGTTTACATCAAGTGGCAAGTCCTATCTGACCCACAGCAACTTAACAGGTCTTTTACCCATTGCATAAATACACACACTCTAGCTCCAGCAGTTACACCCAGAATAAATTGCTGCTTCAAAATGTGTACTTGAGGCTGATAACATATTTTTTTTTCCTGTTAATTTGTGCCATTTATAACTTGGGACCACAAAGAATAAATGGGGTGTGAGGCGATGCCATTTTTAACACATAATATTATATTGAAAGGATAAAGAAACCTGGGTGAATTTTAGAGCCTCATTATCAAACTAGTGTTAACAATATACAGTTTTAGAATGTATGTACAGGTTACATAATGTCATTAATGATATTGTCAATATTACAATATCTACCTTTACGAGGTGGAGGTTGTCAAGCAGTATGTATGTGATATTTATTTTTAGAACACAAATTTTGTTGTTGTTTACAACTCTGTGATAAAACATTGTTGGTGTGTTGTTGTTTTTTCATGTTTATGCAGATATGAAATTCCAGATCATTTGTATTCTAGTTAATTTGATTTACAAATGGTAATTTGGTACTTTGTATTCATTTAAGAAATAATTTTATTTTTCAGATATTAATAGCGATTTTTCCTGGTGCACAGCAGCTAATGTCTGCAATGGAAAATGATGAACAGCCTTTTAAAGACCCAACCTTGGTATAAAAGGGAGGTAATGGCGGTGGGAGTGTTTTCCCTTAATTTTCAAATCTAAAATAAATTCATGGTTTGAAAAATTTGAAATTTTTCATGCAACAGTCTTAATATTACTCACAGTTCCTGAAAATTTCAGAATAAAATCTCCAATAATTTATTACTTATTGCTTTCAACAGACAATCAGTTACAGAGAAATTTGAATTTTGTGGGAGGAGCAAACTGGTCAATTTTTGTCATGTGACCAATGTTTGTAAACAAACTGGCATGCAGCTCACATGGCTTTATTTAAGATATAATAGTTAAATACAAACTACAAATCATGCAAGACTTACCAAACTTTTAAATGATTCCTTCTATTATCCTTTTTTTAATCACCAACAGTTGTATATCACCATATTTAATTGAATTATACAATTGTTCCTCTTCTTTATTAAAAAAAATTACCAAATCAAAAAACATTTCTGGTCTTTTTCTTAATTATCAGTAAATTCTTAATTACAACTGATTTATTCATCATGATTTCTGCTTTAATGAAGTTGAAGTGTTTTATCTCCCTACGTGTATTACATTGTTATAACAGGAACCAATTTTTAAAATGATTTTTTCACTTTTTATTTTGTTTTTGATATGCGTGGCCTTGACATTGTTCATAACCACCACAATTTATTAATTAAATTTTATTATTAGCACAGTCTCTATCACTCAACTTTGTATCCAAGGTATGATTTGAGGTAATGTGTTGAGAAAGACACCTTTTGCCATTTTTAATCTAATTAACATTAGTTCAAGTCTAATTCCTAATATATTCAACAAAGTGTTGATACTTTTTTTATCAATAACATCCTAGATTAATATAATATCCAAGTATGAATATAATTGCAAGTTCTTATTTTCCGTCACTAAAAGTGACAAAAATATCAGCAAATAACATATAACATATCTATGTATTTTAATTTCCCTCCAAATCGTACTAAATGATTCATAATAATGGGCTATACCAACTTGAATATAGGGATTTTGGGCATATCTGTTAGACTGATTATAATGCTTGAATTGTGGTTTAATATTATTAGGCACATATGTTCATATACATAATTACTTTGATATCAATCAACAACATTATCACATCACTTAATAGTGCTGATAAAACAGTAATTACCTGATAATGATTAATTAAAGACCCTATAATCCCTAATGCTAAAGTGGGATGTGATATTGACCCCAGAGTCAACATTCCTGTATCAGTTACAATGTAAATTTTCTGCATTGTTTTACAAACATTTTGCTGTATGCTATGATAACTGTTCTATTGTTAGACCATAGTATACACTTCCAGTTGATAAAAACATGCCCTGTAGAGTAACTAATTTACATCTGATAGTCTGATCGGATGTTGGGGCTTTAAACCACTTACCAGACAATGTTAACTGAGCTCATTTACAAAGACTGGTGACATTCCCTGGAGATGCACAAAGTTGCTGACTGATAAATACAGAAGGTCATGTAACAGCATGATGTGGTAAATTTTGAGACTCTGGCAGAGACAAATTTCCAGACAATACTGCAAATTGCCTTTTTAAGTCTTAAAAGCATTTTTATCTTTCCCCTTTTTTTTTTTCTTTTTTTTTTTTAAAGTTTAACATCATTTTCAGCAGGTGGATTATAATTACAAATTTATTTGGTATCAAGATTTTTTTAGGTATAAAATATAAAGACAACCTACATGTAGTTCTGAGTGTAGCAGCAATATTCTTCTGCAAGTTACTTGTAAACTATTTCAACTGAGCTGCCTTTGAATACCATTTTCAACACATTTCAGGTTACATAATTATGGATTGTCCAATCTTATTTATTGGCAGAGAAAGTCTGAGTAGAAGCACCGTACTTGTGCAAGTAACAAGTAAAAATTATAAGAAATAAAATATGTTAAAATCAGAACAGAAATGCACAGATGGGTAACTGAAAATGCATTATCAGTTACAGAGCGGCAGTTGGTAACAAGGTAACAGACAGCAGGTAAACATCCCCTCTCTTAATGACTTCAGACAAAGCACATACCTGGCAAAACAATCCTGCTACATTAATATCCATAAGACAGATGTAAATATATGGCTTTTTTATTGCCCTCTGTAGATGTAGGGGGGCTTTTATTATCTGTTCAGAATGCTACATATTTCAGCAGTGGTTACACACATGCATATATGGAACATGCATGAAAGAATGCAGCATCAATTGATGCCACTAATTTACAACTCCACCATTACAAGTCAGACTATAGATGTATAATACATAGTTACACATACTGGTCATATGCTGGGTACATAATTTTAAACCAGAACACTATTGTTTACATTTAATGTTGTTGTTGTATGGGGACAGCACTCTGAGCGCTGACAAACTACGAGTACATCATGCTGCAGACACATGGTATGATACCCAACCCATTCACATTATACTGAAACCTGGCTATCCAGACCGAGTGTCAAGTGAGGAAGCTTCTCATACCACTTTTCAAATCTTTGGTATGGCCTGACCATGGATCGAACCAACAACCTTGCTCATGCGAGATGGATGCTCTACCACTAGACCAACGCTGTGGTCATTTCATTTAATGACAGCGGTTAAGCAACAACAGAATTACAAGAGATTATGTGATATTATATTTCAAATACATTAAAATATGACATAATGCAAACCATTAACCCAAATAAAAATAACTAGCTATTGATCTTATCTATCCAAGAAACTGATATCTCCCGAATCAGGTTTATCAACCTCAAATGAAAAAGCACGGAATTCTATGTCTGCCCAACAATTCATAGCAACTGAACGCTTACTAAACTGTGACATCATTTCTGTTGAAGCAACTGACCAATCAACGTGCCTAAATGTGACTTTCCCAACATTGCTATCTAACAGACCCAATTGGGAATATTTAACAGACACAATCGAGAGAGCTGGGTCTGCACTTAAGACTACTGTTGATTACATCTAAAGTAAATTATACAAAGTAGACCAAGATGTTTCTGCAACCTGATGATGCTCCACGATGTTTACCTCTCAGTCGCAACTCCAGATGATAACGGAATCGTCCAAAGTGTCAAGTGCCATTTGTCGTGAGAACTGGTCACTTCCACATGGATACAAAATGCCACTCTAATACTTGCAGTTCAATACACTCGCCTATTACAAAAATATAGCATTTCAACAAGCAAGTCTCCACTTTGGTTGTCTTTGTAAGAGGTGGCGTACTGATGATTTTGGATGCTACTGCATGTTATGGTTGTTACAGAGCCAGCAAGGTTGCTAGGCAATCACTATAGCGATGTGTTTCTTCTGCTCCTGATGCAGTTTAGATGCAAGCTTCCATTCCAGAAATCATAATCATGAGCTAAATATACTACTCAAGACCCAACAAAACACGTGAGAACGCAGCTTGAACACTGGCAGATATTATGTTTACAACATGACTTGGAAATTGACCAAGTCTTGTGGTTGTTTTTTAACAAAATAAGAGAGATTGGAGTGATTCTGTGGATAATAGAGACAAATCATTATCTAGCATCTCCACATGCTATCAAAGTTATAAAAATGTTCCCTACCTCTGTAAGAAAGTAAAATTGAATGTTGAATTTAAAATATTGCCAAGAACATACTGAAAACATGTTTCGGAGATCAGGAACCTTTTGAAAACCACATTAATGAGAATGACTGAATAAAAGAATAAATGAACTAATGAGTTGATGAATGAATGAACAAATGGATGGATGGATGGATGGATGGATGGATGGATGGATGGATGGATGGATGGATGGATGGATGGATGGATGGATGGATGGATGGATGGATGGATGGATGGATGGATGGATTTATTAACTATTTAATTGATGAATTATTGAAATTAATGAAATAAATTTTCAAAACATGTGTTTGAATCTCTAGTGATTCTAAATACATAACAGTTTTGTTTTATAGAACAGTGGAATAAAAAATAGGATACACATAAGAGAGAAATTAAGTCTTTTTACAGAATAAATTCCTTTAAATCTTTACACCACCTGAGGATTGGTACTGACTAATGGTACTGCTCCCTATAGAAGACAATAAAAGTTTATTATCTAACAAACAACTAGTCATAACAGATCAATTAAAGTGGATGCAGATAGACACAATGGTGAATATTATAAGGAAGCTAAAATTGAATGTTAAAAACATTATTTTTGAAAGAACCAATATTCTCTTTTGGGAGGGGGATCCTTAATACATATGGTAAACTCTCACACTAACCTATTAATTAAATGAGCATGCATCAATACAAAAGAAGGAAACATTATGATGACTGGCAGGGGATCGAACCCATGCCCCTCTGAACCTTGCACTGATACTCCACACTGACTAAATGTCAAAGCTGACAGCAAAAACAGGAAACGTGGAGACACTGACCTGGATACCAGGAACATTGAACAGCCTATATCAAAGGTACCATGCACAAGTTAAGAACAGCCCTTTCCTTACTCTTATAACAGCTGAAACATTTTTTTTTCATCAAAACTTCTTCTTTTATATCCTATTTCTTCAAGTACATCTGAACTTAACTTTTCTTATCAGAAGAAGAAAAAATCTAACATAGATACAGATAAGACACCAGCACCTCAAAGACAAATGTTATGGACAAAACCTATACAAACTTACAGCAACTCTTTCAAATTGCTACATACATCACCATGGAAAACATCAGGAAACATTGCTAGCGTGGGAACATAACAGTTTATGTAAAACAGATACTGGAAACACTTATACATATGTTTCTGATGTAGACACTATCTTATGCGGTGGTGGTGATAAAGAGCAATGGGGCTATAAAGAAAGAAGCTGTTGTGCTAATCACGAAAATAACTGTAATAATAGCTTCATACCCTTCACTGATATGGTTATTTTCAAACATGAACATTAGAATGTTGGTAATGTTTTTCATATATATAAAGGATGATGGCACTGTTCTCATTAACAGGAAAATTTAACTATTAGCAACAACAGAAGTAGTAGCAGAAGTATAAGTAGCAGCAGCAGTACTACTTATAGCAACAGCTGTATTAGTAGAGGGATAACAGAAGCAGCAGTATAAGAAGCAGAACATGAGCTTTGATTCAAAATTGGTCAAGATAAATATAATGAAAATGAAAACTGTCCAGCTAGATTCAAAGCTGGAAGATGCACATCAAAACAAGTCACATGACCCTCAATGCCATGTTCAGTTCACTGTGGAATATTATTACCAGGTATCATAAATACCACAAGGAATACTTATCTGCAGGTTTGATCATTATCACTGTTCAATCAAATAATTAGAACTTCATTTTCTATGTGGGAACCTGAGAACCCATGTGTTCCTACTGCCATTCCACACCAAATAACCAGTTTTATTTTTTATTTTTCCATTATAAGGCACACCCTGTAACCTTTCATTTTCTTTACATCTCCATTAATTTTCCTTTCTTATTTCTAATCTTCTTTTTCCTGGAAAAAAAACTATGTACGCTTGTGCAATTAGCCCGATTTTGATAAACTGATGTTATTACCACTAATGGGAAAATCCAAATTTGATTATATGCCAAATTGGAGCACACGTCTACAGGCTTAACAATTTGTTATTAGACGATTACATTACGAGCTTGAAGTCAAGCTCAGTAGCACGGCAGACTATCAATTCAGGGGGTCACGAGTCCTCGAATCCCTGCCTAGCCACAATCTCTGTGATAATCAATATGCCACATTGTGCCTCATTGCCATTAGTTTGCTCTTTCGTCACTTATTCAAGTGAGAAAGTTATCAGTGACTGCTCGATTTCTAGTTAAAGGATCCAAGGAAAGAATGGTTAACTAATCCTCTGCTAGCCCTCGTTGGCATAAAATGACACTCAAACTCTACCTGATGTTTTAAATACCACAGCCAGCACAATGGAGGCTTTATGACACTGTTGAGGGTCATAGATAAGACAAAAAGAACTCTTATTATTCAATTATCTTTATCACAAAAGTGTTGGTTTGAAAAAGAAGAAATCAGTTTGAGATATTCCCTGACCTATTTACATAACTAAAGAAGATTAAAGCCACCTGCCAATATTTTTATTCAACCAAAATTTGCATAATAAGTATACACATACACACAGATAGAACAGCACTTAATTAGAATAGCAGTTGCTAGATTTAATTAAAACATAGACTAAGTAACTTGCTCCAGCAATTCATTTTTTAATAGGGCTGGCCATAACTGTTTTCACAGATTTAGAAAAAAAAAGGTCTTTTCTTGGGTTAATCTTATAATCTCAGAACGAATTGAGTAGAATCACTGTTTTTCCACAAGACTAACAAACTTTTTGCACTTTTTGTTCCAAAATCTTGTTTACACAAGCTCTTCAACTTACTTCAATATCAATTAATGCATTTACTTGCATCATGAAAAGATTTTATGATCAAGATTAATTACTTCAGTAGAACTTCGATGACTCGATTCTGACGGGATTGGACAAAATAGTCCAATGGGAATTTATCAGGATTTTTAAACTGGCTTAAGACATATTTTTACTTATGTATCATGACTAAATATACTCGCACTGATCCTGTATTGCCAAAAAGATATCTATTTAAATATGCAAAAATCATATTTATATTGAAATGGAATTTTCATAACTTGGGCTACTTGTCTAGCTTAGACTAAAATAGATTTCCGGCTTAAAATTGCAACATAGTTTGTGACATATTAAATGAGTTACTTAATTTCTTTTGGTTCGTTGTACAGGTTTACACAAAGAAAAAAATAATTTCGAATGATGATACAAAGGTTGTCAAACAGTATTCAAGTGCTGCCTATTTTAAGAATGAGGATTTTTTCATCTTTGAAAGGCTGTTTGACTCAAAGGTGAGAAAAAAAATTGGTTTGTTTATACTTATTTTGTTGTTTTTTTTAATGGGTTTAAAGCTTTATTTTCAACACATTTCAGGTTAGGCCTTAATTAAAATATTTTTGTTTCCCCTACCGTGACTGACCTGAAAAAATAGTCCCGACCCAAAAAAATTTATTGCCGAAACCGAAATGATATTTTTTTATTAAGTATAGTACAAACTGGGATGAAAACGCTTTTTGCATGTATTGTACATGTTTTTATCAGTATTTAAAGTGGATTACTGAAAAGGAAGTAAGCAAAACATTGTTAAACATATATATATGCTTTATTTTCATGCTAAATATTTTCATAACTTTGAATGCAACCAGTTTATAATGTTTTGAAATGTTCATATTGGAATATTATTGGAATGATAATGAACATATAATTATGTATAAAAAAATAACACAACAAGCATATTCAACATAAAGAACCTAATGCTGACATTATACATAACGCGATCGATCGCGAATTATCTGCAAAAACATAATCGTCATCATTTTGGCAAAGGGAGGTAAGTTTATACTCTTCATAATGGAGAACTTGAGGGACACCCGCGAATTACGACAGTCTTTTTTTTAATATTTGCTAAGGTAGGTGGTAAGAAACGTGTACCTTGGTTGTAGATATCCGACCAATCAGAGCGGTTATTAAAAATAGATTAATTTATATTCAAAGCTATCAACCAATCACATTAGAGGAATAAAAATAGATAGTTGAATATGCATAAGAGGTTTTCCAAAGTCGCATTATCGGGCATGTGGTGTGATAAACACCGCAGGGGTTAATTGTCTCTGCTGATTAGTTACGGTCTATATGATCAAATGCACGCACCGTACCGGTAAACAAGCGGCGAACATCTTCTTGTTTGTCAACACCTTTTTAAGTGTCAAGGATTAAACTGATTAGCGGTCATGTATTGTCAATATCAATAATCAGACGAGACTAAGATCCGCCGAGACAAAGTTCGGATCCGAAAGGTAAAATATATAGTAATTTAATGAAAGAAATCTTTCGAACGAGTACGGTTTTCGGAATAGAAAGGTTTCGGATTGCCAAGGTATTTTTACAATAAAGATAGAATAAAAAATTTCGGGACCGACAAAAATGTTCGGTTTAGAGAGATTTCCGGATTAGAGGAGTACGGATTAGCGAGGTCCCACTGTACCATCCTGACAAACTTTCTCACATAAAAATTTTTTTTTCACAAGTGAGACTTGAACCTACAAACGTCTTGAGACGGCGCCTTAAATATATATGACAAGCCATTTCATTGGTGAAGAATGACCTCAGACCAGCAACCATGAATCTTGAGTAGAACCACCCTCCTTCTGTAAGTAACTGGCAATCTTTCTCATAAAAAAAAAATTTGGACTGAGCTCAGCTCAAACCTAATACTTCAGAGGTGAGAAATGATTTTAAGACATCCCCTTGGAGCACTTGGCCATGGACGAGTCAGTCACAAAGTAAATACAGGGATAATACGTACCACCATCATCTATCAGATGCATCTGTATGAGGGTGGGGTCTTCATTGTGTTCCTCCAACACTGTGTCATCTGTCACGGACAACGTCTGAAAATACAAGACAAGACATCAACATTTAGTATATACTATTTGATAAATACATATTACATTGTATATTGTGCATATATAAACCATATACAATTATAGGTAAAAGGGTCTGGCCACAAGTGCTCTCAACATTAGAAACTGTCATTTTCTTTCTTTTTTGAATGGGATTATGTATTATATTATATACACGATATTGTGATTGCGGGAGATTTTGTCTCTGTCCGAGACTCACGGGTTTTCTCTTTGATTCCAGGAGACTATCGCTCAATGCAGGAGAATTCACACATGTACCCATTCCATGTTAGATAACTATGGCATGGAGAAAATCACCAGAATCTTCTCTCCTTTCACAATGTGTGCAACTTTCTCCCAACACATTCACTTTCCACCTCAAGCTCATGACCCAAGTGGTGACAGCAGCTATTCATCCAGAGGCAGTGCTTTCATGGAGGATCCCGGTGCAACATGGTACAACTTTAATCTTACTTGGCCCTAGATAACTATTTCAAAATACAAGAGATATAAAAACATTTATGAGAATGATATATTATCACTATGTAATGTAAGATAGAACACTGCAACAACACTGTCTTCAGTGTCTGGTATAACCATACAGAAGCATTCCAATACCATGCAACTATTTGTTGTAGTTTATTGATTTTTCAATGTTCCTTAATTTAAGTCACAGCACATTCCATCAGACCAAAGATTAGATCATACAGAAAAAAAAATAAAAAAATGCTAGAATATTTAATGAGAGTCATCAAGAACTTCACAGCTTCTCCCTCATTTATTATTCAGCATGCAAGGGTGTCATTAATAGTAACTGTTAGAACAACTAGGTGAGTTGGACTATTATTTCAACAAAAAATATAAATAAATAAAAAAAATAGGGCATCCGTTCAATGAGAAATGTTATGAAAATAAAGAAGTTGATAGAATTAATTTTAGGATGGTTAACAAATATCTAAATTATAGAAAATTACAGGAGCATCCCCTGAGGCAGTTTAACCCGTCTGGATAATAAATTATAAAGTCTCACAGTAGAAGCTTTTATTGATTACATTTTTTTTTATATGGGCCAGTTGCTACTACTGATTAAACAAGTAAAAGAGATTAATTCCATGCACCGTTTTAACGACTGTAATTAAAAATAATTAAAACTGTTTCTAGTATTAAAATTTTACCTGTTTTTTTCCCCCTTCCGGAATTGAATATCAACCAGATATCATTTTTACAGAAAATTTTCAATCTTAATTATTCAAAAGATGGTGCAAATTTTTTTTATATAATTATGTAGAGACGAAGTTTGTATCAATTCTTCGTATTAAGCTCTCAAGCTTGGCTGCAAGAGACATTCATTTCAATGTTAATTTTATACTAGTTTAGTGTCAGCCACAGGAGAGTCAAGCTTGGAGTAATGGCAAAAAGGTTGATGCCTACATGCAGGCTTAAGTGGTTTCAGGGTGAGAAAACTTTTGAGAAGGGAAGGATTTCTCAAAATATAGTGTATGTTATTTCTTGCAAACTTTCTCACAAAAATATTTTGGACCAAATTGGGCTCAAACCCACAACCTCAGTGGTAAGAGCCATGAATTTTGTCGCTTTCAACAACTTTTTAGTCATATTAGACAGTATTATAAGCACTGCCACACTGAAGTATCATGCCAAAGACACATGGTACGATACCCCCACACAGTCACATTGTACCGACACTGGGCCGACCAAAGCTAGACCTATCCTCTAAATGCTTAGCACTAAGCGAGGAAGTCTTCAATATGACCCAGCCGGGGACTGAACCAACAAACTTTGCCGTGGAAGACTAAACTCTGTTTAAGAAGCAGACGGTACTGTAATGGATAGTGTTTGCTGCTCATGCCAGAGGTTGCGGGTTTGATCCCAAGCTCAACACGATGACTCATTAAACAACACTCCACTCAGTACTGGTTCTACTCAGGAAACAGTTCATATAAGCCCCGAGCTTTCATCACAACTGAGCTAAACTAAATTAGTATAAATCAAAATCTAAGGCAAACTATAATTATTCATATCAACAATTTTGGTTACTGATCACAAAAATACAACCTTGATTAAAGTCGGTCAAAAAAATTTCAACCAATCCCGGCGCAAATCTCAAAATAAGACCAAAAACAGTTTTCAATGAGTCACGCTTTTGTGTTTCCCATCAAACAATAACTCTTCCACACGATTTGTGAAATTTCACCATTGCCAAGAGAGAAATGCCAAAAATCCATATGAGAATGCCGTTTATATAGAGAAGCTTCTATTCAGTTATTTTTAAACATTGTATTCTTTTAACAGTTACCATGGCAACAGAAAATCCATCAAACCACATGCAATTTGCTGTCAATTAAATCAAATGCATTTTAGTGGGGATCTTTTTTCAAGAAGCCTCGAGATGTCTTCTCAAAGAGCTCCAGAAAACTAGTGAACTGGCAGTAACCATTTTTTTTCTACCTATTATAATATACAGGTGTTGTTCCTTAGTATATGCACCTGCTCCCAGCCAATCAAAATAAATGGGGGACCATATAATTAATAATGTTAAAAACATAACACTAACAAAGAATGATGGGATTGCAAAGTGGTTAATATTCCCAGCTGCTACTATAACAGTGTTGTCATCAACGATTTACTTCTATTTCAATTTGCTGCTCGTTAATCTTAATAATGTGTATGTTGCTGCTGATGATGATGATACTGAGGAATGGTTATCACATTATGGAGATGATGATGATGTTTATATACCTGGAAGGATGGAGATAATGCTGATGATGTTTATATACTGGGAATGATGGAGACAATGATGATGATGTTTATATACTGGGAATAATTGAGATAATTATGATGTTTAAATACTGGGAATGATGGAGATAACGACGATGATGTTTATATACTGGGAATGATGGAGATAATGATGATAATGTTTATATACTGGAAATGATTGAGATGATGATGATGTTTATATACTGGGAATGATGGAGATAATGATGATAATGTTTATATACTGGGAATGATTGAGATAATGATGATGATGTTTATATACTGGGAATGATTGAAATAATGATGATGATGTTTATATACTGGGAATGATTTAGATAATGATGATGATGTTTATATACTGGGAATAATGGAGATAATGATGATGATGTTTATATACTTGAAATGATGGAGATGATGATGATGATGTTTATATACTGGGAACAATGGAGATAATGATGATGATGATGATTTTATATTCTGGAAATGATGGAGATAATGATGATGATGTTTATATACTGGGAATAATGGAGATAATGATGATGATGTATATATACTTGAAATGATGGAGATGATGATGATGATGTTTATATACTTGAAATGATGATGATGTTTATATACTGGAAATGATGGAGATAATGATGATGTTTATATACTGGGAATGATGGAGATAATGATGATGATGTTTACATACTTGGAATAATGGAGATAATGATGATGATGTTTATATACTGGGAATGGTTATTACAGTATGATGACGTTTAAACTGAAGATGGGGAAGATGACTATTACAACAACTTATGATGACAACATATAGTGACAAGAAATATGAAGATTACTTGTTACTGTAATTGGATAAACACTATTTTCAACGCAATACACAATATATATATATATATATATATAATGGCATCTACTGTTATTGGTGGCGGAGAACATCAGAACAAATATCATTAAGTAAACAGCTGACAAGCTTTCACACAATTTCTTTTATAGATTTGCTACTGAAACCTATGACATAAGGATGTTTAAATAGTTGTGCTTTACCGTGACTAATTCCCAGTCTGGCACCTGTGTATCATTCCTAAGTTGACAAGCTGAACAAATAAGTCCCCAGACAGCACCTAAACTGTTTCTTCTTGTCAGCAAAACGAAACTCAAAAGAAAAGTTCTAGAACCAAAATCAATACCTAGAAAGTCTTACAATGGTTGTTCGTAAAAATTTTGTTCCCAGAAATATTGTTGCTATGTGTTTGTGCAGACAGGAAGACAGCATTACCATCACAAGTCTCTAATGACTCGTCTGCTGTTCTTAGATGGAATCCTCTTTATATTATTCTCTTTTTTTTGTACTCAGTGCTTTGATATTAGCAATGTTTCCCAGACAATATTTTGTGATTCTTTCATACAATTGAATAAGGCTACAGCTTCACAATCTTACTAGAAAGGTTTTTTTATGAAGAGTTGCTGAACAGACATGCTAATGTATTTTAAATTTAAGTTAATTCATTTCCAACGATGTTGACAGGGTTCTCCACAGGATCTAACTGCGAGTGCTGGGGTAAGAGTGCATAAACAGTTTCAACACATTTTCAAGCGCTGTGTAAGCCACTCATTGAAATATATTTCACTAGTAAAACTTTTATAAATTAATCAGTTAAAGTGATCATATTTAGTATGTTTAATTTTATGCATTTAAATGAGAGAAGATAAGAAAAGAAAAATGATGATTTTGAGAAAAGTAAGCTTTTGCAAAAGTTTGTTACTAAGGGAATAACATTTCTGATAGTCAAGTGCTGGGGTGCCCCTGTACTTAAATAGTCTGTTGATGGTCAACAGTGATGAAAAAGTTGACAAAAATGTCCTCAACTCTGTGTAACATTTTTAAAATATTCTTCAATCTTCATTTTGATCAATTTGATACGATGATAAGAAGAATTTACAGACTACTGAGAGCCAAACAATGTAGACCAGGTTAATCTGGGTTCTACAAAAACAACAACATTGCTTTCAATACTCCAATTTCATGTCAGTAGCCGTGAATCACTGATTATTCACCAATGACCAGGAGAGTATGTACATTATTGTACTGATTAAAAGTTTATCCACTAATGACCCAAATGATAGCAAGATAGTTTATTTGATTTTTAGAATATTTAGCATAAATTTTAGGCCATCGAGGGCTAACAGATGATCAGTTAACCTAACTATTCATTTCTGATATCCTGTAAGGTAAACCAGTATTCAAACAAGTATACAACTATAATATTCCCACTTGAATCAGCAGTGAGAGATGATGGACAATGAGACATAATGTCACATATCAATCATCACAGAGACTGTGGCTGGGCGGGGTACCGAACTCAACAACCCCTTGATTGATGCACTACCACTGAACTAACTGGGCCTGTCTAAAAAGGTAGTTTGTATATTATTGTATTGGTCAATGCATCCAATTGTGCATCAAATGGCCTGAAATATCGGAAGATAGTTTTTTTATATTACTGTACTGATTAATACTTTCAAATTTTTGTTGGTAGCCATAAATCAACAAATGGCCAGAAAGTGAGTTTGCATTCAATGCTTCCAATTGTGCACTAAATGACCTGAAAGATAGTTTTATTATAATGTTATTGTACTGTTTCTTGTTGGTAGCTATGAAAATTATTGATTGATTGATTAAATATTAAGTGTCACTTTTATACCATCGAGGGTTAACAGACGATCAGTTAACCTAACCACCGTTTCCTGGGATCCTGTAAGGTTAACCTGTACTCGGGCACACCCCACCTCTGCAAGTAACTGGTAACTTTCTCACTTAAATCAGCGGTGAGAGACGAATGATAATGAAAAGCAATGTCGTATACACGGAGATTGTGGCGGGGCTGATTCAAACTCACAACCCCTTGATTGATAGTCAGATGTGCTAACGACTGAGCTAATCAGGCCCGGCCCATGAAAATTAACTAAAATACCAGGTAGTTTGTTGGCATAATGGAACATTCCACATGTTAGTTGTGACATTCCACCCAATGATTAGCAATGCTGTCTATAAATGGACAGTTCAATAATTTTGTCTCCAACTTCCCCAATCCCAGGACATTCAGGAGAATCTGGATACAGAATATGGTTATCTGGCTGACTGGTTTAGACAGAGTATTCCTAAATCATTCAGAGTTTTAAATTTGTACACAGCCCTATTGATCCAGTCCAAATGTGCCAGAACAGAGATATGTGGGATTTATTGTTCTGCCAGTGTCAGCTTTCTCATTCACGGTTGAGTGTTCGAAGTTTAGACAGTGAGTACAAAGACTCATTGAGACTTGTTAACATTTATCACCACCATTAGCAGCATTCTGAGATCAGCTTCATTATTGAGCAGTTGACATTTCTTACTGCACCAACAATGCTTGATCTAGGTCAATATCATCGTCACAAGGTTAGTCACTATGGTTATCACCATGGACATTATTGTTGCTGCTGCTACCGTCATTGTTGTCACCCTTATCCACACAACAACCACAAATGCCATTGTCATCGTCATCATCATCACTTAATCAGCTGAACTTTGGAAACTGTTCCAGATTTCAAATTCAAAAATCAAGTTTCAATTGTTTTAAAGCATAATATAATGTTCCATTTTACAATAAAAATGTGGCCAAATGGTCCAAGACAGTGTCTAAAGATTACTTATCTCTTACCTCTGAGGTTATTTGTTTGAGCTCTTAACTGTGCCAGCATTTTAATGACAGAAAATCTGACAAGTTACTTGATAAATGACAGAATTCATATTCATGTTTCACAATCTGAGGTCCAGAAAGAAAACTGTTTGTCATATTTTTCATTACATTTCTAAAATCTGTTGTAAATGAACTTTAAACCACCATTTGAAACAAAATATGGACCCGTTATTGATGGAATACATTGTAGCTGGGGCCATGGTTACATGTATCTATGTTTGATCTCATTGGAAATGACACCTGACACTAATGTCCTCCTTCAGTCAATATTGACGATCAATGAAAACATACACCATCTTGTCAAGTGTCATCTAATCATGAACTATTGATTTACTGATGAAGATCATCAATGTATCAGAACAATTTTATTAGATGACAACACAAGCCTTACTTGTCTTTGGTGTTAACAAGGCAAAAATAGCTTTCTTCAATCATCCAAGGGTAACGACTCTGTCATTTCTGGTTTCATGGGGTCAACCATGTGCAATTTTCTGCTCATACAAGCACTCTGGCGGAGTTTAGTTTGGATTAGGTGAAAAGTGTTTTACAACAAATATCAGTTTTTTTTATCAATCAAAGGCTCAATGTGGTCCAATTTTGATCAAGTTTGCTCATAATCAGATGAATACTAGGCATTACAATGTTCACAAGCGATCAAAGACTCTTTCAATCATGATCATACTTAGCTAGTACAGCTGATAATGGATGTGAGAAGTTCTAACAGTCAAAAGTGATTACATTTGGTCTGCATAAGACAGTTGTCATTTGAAACGTCAGGCTAAGTGTTTTTCAAAAGCACTTCTCTGACAAAATAATTCAATTTTTTTGTTCAAACTTAACTCTTGAAACAACCCACTGTCATGTAAGGTAAAAAAAACAATTAATTAATTCAATAAAATTGAGTAAACTTTCCCTGGTCCAAAATAGTGTGTGTCAATATTTACACATTCATCTATCATTGAGTTTGCTTGTTTAATGTGACCAATGTCTACTAGTTAACACAGGGCAAGTAGATTGTCCTCAGATGATAGGAACTATTAAAGTGCATACTCCAAATAAATGAGAATAGCCTTCCAGGGGTCCAACTCATTAATTCCAATAATATTTGACATACAGTTTAATACAAGAATATGAATAACTGTCCACTGTGTGCTCTACTACAAACAAACACCCAAGACAACAACTATGCCGAAGGACAACAATGTCGGGCTCTCCAACTTTCCAAAGTTTGTCTCATTATGGTGAGCACTTGTGACACATTATTTTAAAGATATGGAATGGAGAATAAATAGTGTATCTTATTTCTGAAATATTGAACCTATTTCTGACCTTGAACCTGTAAGTGTGACCTTGACATTAGAGTTAGGGACCTGGGCCTTGTGCGTGACACATCATCTGATTATGGTTAAAATTCATGCCATGATATTTCAAAATATGTCAAGTGGTTTACAAGATATAAAGTGCACATGAAATATTATACATATTTTTAACATTGAACTTTGAACTACAGACTTCGGTCTGCGTGCAACACATTCTTATTATGGTGAGTATTTGTTTAAAGTTATTTCAAATTCTGATGGGTGGATTTAAAGTTATCGAGCAGACATGAACTACTAGTGTAAATACGTCTGACCTTGATATCTAAAAATGACCTTGACCTTCAAACATGTTGTGTTTTTTTTACAATATGAGTCAACACACTGCCCTTTCTCACTCGAGGTAAACAATGCAAACCATGCAACCTATGAAATGCAAACTGGTCCTTTTTCATTGGGAAATCAAGTGCAGTTTATCCATATAGTTCATTTAGATCTATTGACCAATAGAAATGTAAATATAGGGGTGTAACATCTGACCTCTAAATCTGACCAGAGGTTAGTAATCTTGAGTTGGCCCTTGAGATCACTCGACCACCGAGATTGCCATTGCTGCCCACAACAGCAGTTGAACTGACAATAACTGTGGACTAGGGCATTTCTCCTGCCATATCATCCAAAACTGTACAAATATAACTGTTAACCTTGTCTGTGAATGACACACAAGTACCAGTGTCTGGAATGTGGAGAATTACATCAAAACAAGAAACTGTGTCAACATATTCATCACAGCTGCCAACAACAAAAACAAGCAGCATTTACTGAACTGTGTCCTCATGCTGTGTATTAATAGCATTCAATTAAGAGTTGCAAAGAAATTCGATGAAAGGTTTTACTACAGTTGCCACTTTATAAGACCAGTTTAAATATTTTACAGCTATCTCAGCATCTTGATGTCACAACACACAAGCAATTGATGCAAATAAGTCGTATCCTCTTTCCCATCAAGTGCAGTCAAAAACAAAACAAACAAGGCTGTTCGTTCTGGTCTAATAAAACTAGTCAAGATTATCCCTGACAAGTTTTGTATATAAACTTTCATAGATGTTGACATTCTGGCCATGTTTGGTAAAGATGGGATAATAACTGAAGGTTTTTTGGCATTTATAAGAACAGTTAACATCCAGATGACAGACGGATGAAAGTATAGATGAGAGATAACTCACAGTGGCATGAACTCTTTTCTAAAGCAAAAAGTCATCTTTTTTTCTAATTTTACTGGCAATTATGAATTGTTTAATATGTAAAATTTATATGATTTTTACTAAGTAAATTTTAGCGAAAACTACTTGTTCCATATATTGAATGTTAAAATTTGACTTGAATATTGTGGAATGTTGATATTGCAAATCCTTCAGAAGTTTTTGCACACCTACCTTTGATGTATGATTGTATGACTGTATGACGGCAGTGTACCACTGAGTGGTTCCCTCAGCACGGTAAACCTCTAACCTGTACCCGACCAATACAGTGGGTGTGGTCAATAGGATTTTTTGCCCATCCTGATAGTCCAGCCATGCTTTCAAACTCAGCTGTACCTCCTTCCGTAACAGAGCTGTAGGGTGTGCGTTCTCTTCCCCTTCCTGAAAATACAGAAAGTCATACCATATAAAAATATTATCAGATCAATATTTTATACATCAGTGCAGTGCCTGCATATCTAATTTGCTTTTTTCCAAACTGATCATAAACTACAATTTTTTATTTAAATTAAGTTATACACATTTATTTATGCTTGATAGAGAAGTAAGCCTAGAGTTCGTTTCTAGGTAGAAAAACTATTTGGTGCTGAATTCTATGGGATGCTGCTGGTTTAAGTCTGGGGTTACACCCACCACATCTGGCATGGACAGCCAACACTCTACCCACTACACAACCCTTGCTTACAATGCTACAGGATCCACACCGACACTCTGCAACTCTTGAAAGTCATGCCCACTGACGGGAGACAATTGCAACATGTCCAATCATAAATGACAGCAACATCAAGGCAAGACCTTCAGTAAGTTAAGCAATTTCAAACATTAATCATGCTAAACGACTTTTTTCTAAATAGCAAACCACATTTTTTTCAAGTTTCTTGAACCAGTATGTTTCATGGAAAAAGAATATACTAAAGTCCAGTTCATTGCTACATGCCATCACAATCATAGTGATGAGTGCACCTTATACCAGACAATGTCATAAATGACAAAACGAGATTGTTTTGTTTCATGATTGAATGTTTCATACTGCATGAAAAGATGTGCATAAACCAGTAAAATAACATTAAAGTAAAAAATATAAGATATACACAGTGTCAACCTGGTTTTCCCCATCTAAGATTGTCCAGGGTGAAGAGTTTATCAAAGCACTAAAACCTACAACTGAAAAACAACTTGTCAAAACTGGCAGGGCACATGATTAATCTCAAATTGCAGCACGACAAGTAAAAGTAAAAATTACTGCCAACTATTAGCCACTTGAAAAACCAGTGACCCAGGATAGCAGGTGACAAATTACATCTTAAAGGCAGGCAAAAATAGACATAATAAATATTGTCACCTTTTGATGGAAACTAAATAATTGTAAATGGAAAAACAGAACCCCATAAATGGAAAATTTATCATGGTGAGTATGACTACAATGGTAATACTGATCATAAAAAGGATGCCTATAAAGGTCAACAGAATTACAATGGTATGGTTGGTCAGGTAGGATGACTAAAATACGACAATGCCTAGAATGGAAGACTATAATGGTAAGGATTATGTATAAAGATAACAATAACGTCAAGAACTGTATGTAAGGAGGACTACAATGGTAAGGATTATATACAGGGATAACTATAATGGAAAGGATTGTATGTAATAATGACTACAATGGTAAGGATTATATATATAAATATAAGGACGGCTATAATGGAAACAATTGTATGCAAGGATGACTATAATGGTAAAAATTGTATGTAAAGATGACTATAATCATAATGATTGTATGCAAGGAAGGCTATAATGGTAAGGATTATGTAAGGATGGCTATAATGGTAAAGATTGTATGTAAGAATGACTACAATGGTAAGGATTGTTTGTAAGATGGCTATAATGGTAAGGATTGTATGTAAGGATGACTATAATGGTAAGGGTTGTAAGTAAGGATGACTATAATGGTAATGATTGTTTGTAAGGATGGATATAATGGTAAGGATTATGAAAGGATGGCTATAATGGTAAATATTGTATGTAAGGATGACTATAATGGTTAGGGTTGTAAGTAAGGATGACTATAATGGTAATGATTGTATGTAAGGATGGATATAATGGTAAGGATTATGAAAGGATGGCTATAATGGTAAATATTGTATGTAAGGATGACTATAATGGTAAGGATTGCTTGTAAGAATGACTATAATGGTAAGGATTGTATGTAAGGATTACGTTAATGGCAAGTGTTGTAAGTAAGGATGAATATAATGGTAAGGATTGTGTATAAAGATGACTATAATGGTAAGGGTTGTAAGTAAGGATGACTATAATGGTAATGGTTGTATGTAAGGATGGATATAATGGTAAGGATTATGTATGGATAGCTATAATGGTAAAGATTGTATGTAAGGATGACTATAATGGTAAGGATTGTTTGTAAGAATGACTATAATGTTTAGGATTGTATGTAAGGATGACTATAATGGTAAGGGTTGTAAGTAAGGATGACTATAATGGTAAGGATTGTGTATAAAGATGACTATAATGGTAAGGGTTGTAAGTAAGGATGGATATAATGGTAATGATTGTAAGTAAGGATGGATATAATGGTAAGGATTGTATGTAAGGATGGATATAATGGTAAGGGTTGTAAGTAAGGATGGATATAATGGTAATGATTGTATGTAAGGATAGATATAATGGTAAGGATTGTATGTAAGGATGGATATAATGGTAATGATTGTATGTAAGGATGGATATAATAGTAAGGGTTGTAAGTAAGGATGGATATAATGGTAATGATTGTAAATAGGATGGGTATAATGGTAAGGGTTGTAAGTAAGGATGGATATAATGGTAAGGGTTGTAAATAAGGATGGATATAATGGTAAGGATTGTGTAGAAATATTACTATAATGGTAAGGGTTGTAAGTAAGGATGGATATAATGGTAAGGATTGTAAGTAAGGATGGATGTAATGGTAATTGTTGTAAGTAAGGATGGATATTATGGTAAGGATCGTGTATAAAGATGACTATAATGGTAAGGGTTGTAAGTAAGGATGGATATAATGGTAAGGATTGTGTATAAAGATGACTATAATGGTAAGGATTGTATGTAAGGATGACTATAATGGTAAGGGTTGTAAGTAAGGATGGATATAATGGTAAGGATTGTGTATAAAGATGACTATAATGGTAAGGGTTGTTAGTAAGGATGGATATAATGGTAAGGGTTGTTAGTAAGGATGGATATAATGGTAAGGGTTGTTAGTAAGGATGGATATAATGGTAAGGATTGTGTATAAAGATGACTATAATGGTAATGATTGTAAGTAACAATGGATATAATGGTAAGGATTGTATGTATGGATGGATATAATGGTAAGGATTGTGATGTTAGAATTATTGTATCAGTGCAGGGTGTTACAGTTGTTTTTAAGGCCAAAATTCGGCTCCATTCCAAATAACAAATTATAATGGTTTTTTTACCTAAATTAAGTCAACAATTCACAATTGAAAGCAATAACAAAAAGTAAAATAGTTAGATAAGCCGCATTTGACACCCCACAAGTAAACACACAAGAATAAATTGACCTTCAATCATCAACTGTCAATCACGGTACAATCTTTGTCAGAATGAAGCAATCAAAAGTTTTTTGCTTTACGTTTTGCCTCAGTAAATGGGTTGTCTCAACATCTTGCTTCAATAAACATAGGATAAAATGAAAGAAAACACCAGTTAAAATGGTTTATTTATGTATGTAAAACCATTTTCCTCCAATGTTTATTCAGCTAAAATACTTTGATACTGAACCTGTCTAAACAACAACGCTTTGCATTTCTTTGGATTGCAACTCCATTTATATTCCTTGCAATAAACAAATACTTTTGGGGTCAATCCTAGAGCATTTTTTTAATAGAGTAGCAAACCATCCATACAAGTGCAAAACTTAAACAATTTCCATTGGTAGCTATTCCTCATGCCATGAAAAGAAGTTTATATCGTTATATAGCGCGGCAAAAGAGCTGTGTAACATTTTGTCACTGCCCAAGAAAAATCAAATGTACGTAAGAACATTATAATATATCATGCTGTTGATTTTTTACCCCCAATTCAACAGTTTATATCATTAATTTCCTAATTCCAAACACCCAACCCCCATTCCCGAATTACAAAAAAAAAACAATGTTATAATGAGAGGAAGAAACTGTTATTCATAACTGATTGTAAATGTTACGCTGATTGTAATGT
This sequence comes from Panopea generosa, assembly GCA_029582155.1. Taxonomy (NCBI): domain Eukaryota; kingdom Metazoa; phylum Mollusca; class Bivalvia; order Adapedonta; family Hiatellidae; genus Panopea; species Panopea generosa. The sequence continues at coordinate 56,435,395 of CM055908.1, read as the reverse complement.
AACAATGATTGTTATGACAGATGAGTGACAAATATGCCTACTATCAGCCATGATACTAAAGATTGAGACAGATTCTGATTTCTCAAAACAATAAAAATTACAGTAATGTTTAGACAAAAGACCTGGTCAGAATTTTGTATGAGTACACTCAAAGTAAATGTAAAATACTTTTCAATCACTGTATAAAAGGGGATCACACATAGCAGGGCAAATAAATTTTTAAGTAGCTGTGGATCCCACATTAATAAATAGCCTTATAGGTCTCACTACACAGTTGAAACCACATAGTTTTTTTTTTAAAAGTGTTTTTTTTATAGCAGGTATACCCATATAAAAAGGCACAATAACTGGTATGTTGACCAGCTTGTGTTTTTTAAAGGGTAACAGTGACACCCTGAGATTTAAAAAAAAAAAGAAGTCCTCAAATGCTCACAAATACATGCATATGTTGAAAACCTTTAAAATTCATTTCTTTTTAAAACCAGTTATGTCTTATTGCAATTGCAGTATATGCTATGCCAACTTTTGCTCTACTCATCTGCAACTTTAGATAATTACCTAAACAAAAACTGCATTTAAAAGTTGATCTATGTAGATTTTAAGGACTGATGGCTTCAAACAAATTTCATGTTTTTAGCAAAATTGACCACTTTTCAACATTAAAAGTTGAAATTTTGTCCCATTAAATTTCCATAGCTCATTAGTTTTTCAGTTGCTGAATGGTTTTCTTTCAAAATGTATTGTATAATAACGTGTACATTGTCTAAATTGTGTAATATTTTGGTGTAAAATGCTTTATTTCATAATAAATTTAGTGTTTTAAACATGCCCTTATATGGAAATTGCTATTTAAACATTAAAATTAAATCAATTGCCAGTTTCAATATAGGCTAGGTGTTGTCTTTGTACTCAAAATATTTAGAAATAAAAGGGACTCATGTGCAGTTATTCGCTTTATAGTCCAGAAGCATTTGGTGATATCACACATAATCATTCGCTAAAATGGTGCGGTTACTGCAAAAGTTTCAATGCAATAACTTGTACAAGAAACTGAAATAAGATGCAAGAAAATACAAAATGCAGGGATCATTTTGGGCCGCACCTATCAAAATTCCAGATGGTGCACTAAAAAGTTTGGTGTGATCCAATTTGGCGCACTCAATTTCAGTATGGCCCATACCTTTCAAAGGTCCGGGCTAGTCACGTTTCTTATTGGTAAATTATGTCTTTTAGTTAAATTCGGTAAATCTCTGTGTTTTTCGTCAGTTATCAGTGCAATTGGTACCTCTCATTTTGCATTCAATCATGATCCTACGCAGATGTTTGCATAGTTCTGCGCGTTTGTGGTCAAAATCATAGTTTTCCGAGAAGCAATATTGTAGTTTGAAGACAACAACATCTGTGAAAACAGACGTAGGCTACAACAATAGCACTGATATATACCCAGTTTCAGGTTGTTTGTTTATATAAAGATGAAATGTGGAAATCGTGAAACTTTCCAAAAAAGTTGTTAACAATATACGGACGACCTACTCTAGGCCTATCTGAAAAACTTTTTATTTTGTTTTCTATAAGGTATCGAGACGCGCATGCACAACATTTTAATACCAATTTAAACTGTGGCCATGATCATAAAAACAACTATTTCTAGTTGTAACTTGTTGCCAAAAGTGAAACATTCATTTGAAGTTAAATTGGTTAGAAGATGTTAACTTAAGTTGCACTTTTGATTGAGAAATTTGTGGGAAACAGGAAGTAAAACTGTTTTAGTAAAATATGTACTTTTTTACCTCCATTTATTCAAGTTGATTAAGTTAAAGTCAACTGACGACCCCTAGATTTTGAAAATGTCCTCCAGATTTTTAGTCAGTGGGTTATCAATAACCCCCAAAAAATTGGAGCTGGAGAAAACACTGTTTTACTGGATCAGGAAGTGATAGAGACAATCATGCAACTAAAAATACTGGCAACAGTAGCCATTCGGACAATCAAATGCACCGGAAAAACGAAAATTCCAAGCAAAGTGGCTTCACCAGTACCCTTCATGGCTGGTTCACAATGAGAAATCAAATAAAATGTTCTGCAAATTGTGCAGAGACAGCAATAATGTTCTTTATAAGACAAATATACAGCAAATTTGATAAATTTAATAGCCTTATTGCTTCAAGGAAATGCAATTTCAGTGCCTTAATTAATGCTGAAATGCATTCTCCCTGGAACCCCCTACATGGGGTGCTGCCCCTTGACTCCATTGGGGGCCTAGGTGGTCCCCATACCAACTGCCTGATGGTCCATTGAATTTTGGTTTGATGGGCCAAAATTCCAGAAGGATCCCTGAATTGGTATGATTTTCCAATATATTCGACAAAATTACAAAATAAAATGACAAGCAACATCTCGTGACAACTCGCAAAGCATTATTGACTACTGAGACGTGTTAATTTTTCTCAAGTGAGATTATGTTCACTTTATAAAAATGAACATGGTCAATATAAAATAATATGCATGAATTGGAGTAAAACATATCTGTAACAGGCAATCTGGGCACTTAGCATAGTGTAAACATACCCACAAGGTTTGATCATGCAATTGTAGCCTTTCCATGAAGACAGAAGGTGAGTCTACGCTAGAATGTTGCAATTGCAAACAGAAACAATGACTGATTTAGTCTTCTTGTAAACATCTGACAATTTGTAAACACCATAAACATTGCTAAGTTGGTAGAAACAATAAAATAAGTCCCTAGTACCTATTGCCATACACTAATGAGCACTTCTTTTCACAGCATCACTGCTTGAAAATCAAAATAACTGATTGATACAAAATTCAATTTACTTTACTTACATTTTCATCAATATATGGCCAAAATATTGTCAAGTATTTGTCAAAACCCGCCGATTTCTCATGAAATGGCATCATTAAACCCTCAAGAGAACATTCTGACAGAAAAAAAAAGATCTGTGTCATTGTGGAGCTTTTTTCAAGCATTTGATCATATTTTTTCTTAAGGTCTCACTACACAGTTGAATTTTGATCTTTGCTCTTTATAAAATAAGGTCTAGGATTTCCATGGTAAAAAAAAGAATTCCCAATACTGCCAATAGTAATTTCCACATACATTTTTGTTTAAAGTATTTTTGTTCATAGCAGGAATGTATACTCACATAAAAATGCAAAAAAAATTTTTTAACAGATGTCTTTTTGCAGTATATGCTATGCCAACTTTTACGCTATTCATCCGCAGCAAGGAATCACTGTATAGTGAGACGTTATACATACATGTGCTAAATCAATAATTCACTTTTACTTTCAACACAAGGTCAGGGACGTATAGGGCATGATCAAGGAAGTAAACAAGATAACAAAGCCGGGATTCCAGCATGAGTGATGAACCTGTCATAAGACTGCATGGCACTCACTATCTCCCGCCACAACCAGCAGTCATCCATCTCAACCGATAAAACATAGCTGCTTTACTGGCATACTTCAGGTCCAAGAAAACACTCAGAGAGAAGCTATATGACACATACTTGGCCTGATCCCAACTGCTACATTGCTAATCAAAGACTGTCTGCCTGACTGACTGGTTTAATTAAGTCCTTTTAACATTTACAGGTCATGCTGGGACAGACTGTCAAATATAACAAAATTGCTTTTCTCCTTTTGCCATTCATCAGACACATTGCCTGCCAAAGCACTTAAAGATATCATTTCAAGAACATTATGCACCAGACACATTGTCATTCCAAGCACCTATACACAAATCACATTGTCATTTAATGTACCTACACACCAGACACATTGTCATTCCAAGCACATATACTCTAGACACAGTGTTATTCAAAGCGCCTACCTACACACCAGGCAGTGTCATTCCAAGCACCTATACTCCAGACTGAGATAGTGCCATTCCAAGCACCTATACACCAAACACAACGTTATTCAAAGCATCTACCTACACACCAGACACAGTATTTTCAAAGCACCTATACTCAACAGTGCCATTCCAAGCACCTATACACCAAACACAGTGTCATTCAAAGCATATACCTACACACCAGGTACAGTGTCATTCTACGCATCTACCTACACATCAGACACAGTGACATTCCAAGCACCTATACTCCAGACATAATGACATTCCAAGTACCTATACTCCAGACAGTGTAATTCCAAGCATCTACCTACACAACAGACACAGCGTGATTCAAAACATCTACCTACACACCAGACAGTGTCATTCAAAGCACTTATACTCCAGACAGTGCCATTCATAGCACCTATACACAAAACACAGTGTCATTTAGAGTACCTACCTACACACCAGACACAGTGCCATTCCAAGTACCTACCTACACACCAAACACATTGGCATTCCAAGCACCTATACACCAAACACAGTGTCATTCCAAGTACCTACCTACACACCAAACACATTGTCATTCCTAGTACCTACCTACACACCAAACACATTGGCATTCCAAGTACCTATACACCAAACACAGTGTCATTCCAAGCACCTACCTACACACCAAAAACAGTGTCATTCCAAGTACCTACCTACACACCAAACACAGTGTAATTCCAAGTACCTACCTACACACCAAACACAGTGTCATTCCAAGTACCTACCTTCACACCAAACACAGTGTCATTCCAAGTACCTATACACCAAACACAGTGTCATACCAAGCACCTACCTACACACCAAACACAGTGTCATTCCAAGTACCTACCTATACACCAAACACGGTGTCATTCCAAGTACCTACCTACACACCAAACACAGTGTCATTCCAAGCACCTACATACACATCAGACACAGTATCATTACAAGCACTTTGCACCAAACACTTTGTCATTCCGAGTACCTACTAATACAAACACATTGGCATTCCAAGTACCTAAACATCAAACACAGTGTCATTCCAAGCACCTTCTTGCACAAACACAGTGTCATTCCAAGCACCTACTTGCACAAACACATTTGCACCAAGCATCAACCTATACACCAAACACTTTGTCATTCCATGCATCAACCTATACTACAAACATTTTGTCATTACAAGCACGTACTTATACACCAAACACTTTGTCATTACAAGCATCTTTCTACCTGTACACCAAACACTTTGTCATTCCGAGTACCTACTAATTCAAACACATTGGCATTCCAAGCACCTATACACCAAACACAGTTTCATTCCAAGCACCTACTTACACAAACACATTTGCACCAAGCATCAACCTATACACCAAACACTTTGTCATTACAAGCATCTACCTATACAGTAAACACTTTGTCATTACAAGCATCTACCTATACAACAAACACTTTGTCATTTCAAACATCAACCTATACACCAAACGCTTTGTCATTACAAGCATCAACATGCACCAAACGCTTTGTCATTACAAGCATCTATCTATACACCAAACACTTTGTTGTTCCATGCATCAACCTATACACCAAACACTTTGTCATTACAAGCATCTATCTATACACCAAACACTTTGTCATTCCATGCATCAACCTATACACCAAACACTTTGTCATTAGAAGCATCTACCTATACACCAAACACTTTGTCATTCCATGCATCAACCTATACACCAAACACTTTGTCAATACAAGCATCTACCTATACACCAAACACATTGTCATTCCATGCATCAACCTATACACCAAACACTTTGTCAATACAAGCATCTACCTATACACCAAACACTTTGTCATTCCATGCATCAACCTATACACCAGACACTTTGTCAATACAAGCATCTACCTATACACCAAACACATTGTCAATCCAAGCACCTACTAATACTGACATAATGGAATTCCAAGCATCTATTTATACACCAACCACAGTGTCATTTAAAGCACCTACCTATACACCAAACAGTTTAACACAGTGTCATTCCTAGCACCTGCATATACACCAAACTAATTTCCCTATCAAAACACCAAACACATTGCCATTCCAAGCACTCTACCAATACCCCAAACATATAGTGTCATTCCAAGCACCCTACCAATACCCCAAACATATAGTGTCATTCCAAGCACTGTACCAATACCCCAAACATATAGTGCCATTCCAAGCACTCTACCAATACCCCAAACATATAGTGTCATTCCAAGCACCCTACCAATACCCCAAACATATAGTGTCATTCCAAGCACTCTACCAATACCCCAAACATATAGTGTCATTCCAAGCACCCTACCAATACACCAACCGTTCCAAGCACTCTACCAATACACCAAACATAAAGTGCAATTCCAAGCACCCTACCAATACCCCAAACATATAGTGTCATTCCAAGCACCCTACCAATACCCAAACATATAGTGTCATTCCAAGCACTCTACCAATACACCAACCGTTCCAAGCACTCTACCAATACACCAAACATAAATTGTCATTCCAAGCACCCTACCAATACCCAAACATATAGTGTCATTCCAAGCACTGTACCAATACACCAACCATTCCAAGCACTCTACCAATACACCAAACATAAATTGTCATTCCAAGCACCCTACCAACAATACCCAAACATATAGTGTCATTCCAAGCACTCTACCAATACACCAACCGTTCCAAGCACTCTACCAATTCACCAAACATAAATTGTCATTCCAAGCACCCTACCAATACCCAAACATATAGTGTCATTCCAAGCACTGTACCAATACACCAACCATTCCAAGCACTCTACCAATACACCAAACATAAATTGTCATTCCAAGCACCCTACCAACAATACCCAAACATATAGTGTCATTCCAAGCACTCTACCAATACACCAACCGTTCCAAGCACTCTACCAATTCACCAAACATAAATTGTCATTCCAAGCACCCTACCAATACCCAAACATATAGTGTCATTCCAAGCACTCTACCAATACACCAACCGTTCAAAGCACTCTACCAATACACCAAACATAAATTGTCATTCCAAGCACCCTACCAATACCCAAACATATAGTGACGTTCCAAGCACTCTTCCAATACCCCAAACATATAGTGTCATTCCAAGCACCCTACCAATACCCCAAACATATAGTGTCATTCCAAGCACCCTACCAATACCCCAAACATATAGTGTCATTCCAAGCACTCTACCAATACACCAACCGTTCCAAGCACTCTAACAATACACCAAACATAAAGTGTCATTCCAAGCACCCTACCAATACCCCAAACATATAGTGTCATTCAAAGCACTCTACCAATACACCAACCGTTCCAAGCACTCTACCAATACCCCAAACATATAGTGTTATTCCAAGCACCCTACCAATACCCCAAACATATAGTGTCATTCCAAGCACCCTACCAATACCCCAAACATATAGTGTCATTCCAAGCACTCTACCAATACCCCAAACATATAGTGTCATTCCAAGCACCCTACCAATACCCCAAACATATAGTGTCATTCCAAGCACTCTACCAATACCCCAAACATATAGTGTCATTCCAAGCACCCTACCAATACTCCAAACATATAGTGTCATTCCAAGCACCCTACCAATACCCCAAACATATAGTGTCATTCCAAGCACTCTACCAATACCCCAAACATATAGTGTCATTCCAAGCACCCTACCAATACCCCAAACATATAGTGTCATTCCAAGCACTCTACCAATACCCCAAACATATAGTGTCATTCCAAGCACCCTACCAATACCCAAACATATAGTGTCATTCCAAGCACCCTACCAATACCCCAAACATATAGTGCCATTCCAAGCACCCTACCAATACCCCAAACATATAGTGTCATTCAAAGCACCCTACCAATACCCCAAACATATAGTGTCATTCCAAGCACCCTACCAATACCCCAAACATATGGTGCCGTTCCAAGCACATTATATATCACAGCCTTGCACATTTGTCAAACAGAACATTAATAAATAATTGACTTTTTTGTATAGGCACTTACTTAGCTACATAAAAGTGACGGGTCCATTCCCTTTCCCTTTAAAAAGAAAGTAATGTTTATTGTGTGACCCATCAAGGGGTAACTCAACCAGAGTAACTGGGCTACTAGACTAAATAACAAATCTGGTCACTGACCTGGATGCTAATCAATAAATCAATAGACCATTATCAGAAAGAAAGTCTCCCTGAATGAACAGGCCCGCTGGCACCATAACAGAAAATTACTACCAAGTATAGAAATAATATGACTATTACCGAGAAATATATATAGCCAGGCACCAGCAGTATGATGAATTGCTATTGATTACAACCGCAACACAGGAGAAAAACAGCGCGAATTGATTTTAGCCTTAGAACGAAACATAATTAAGCTCCATTAAGCTCTGTTGCAGTCGTCTGTTAGTTGTGTCAATAATAAAAAACAAAACCAGGAGAAAGCAATAAAAATATTGTTACTTTAGAGATTATAAAGAAAGTATCTCCAGGATTGTGATCGAGACTTTCTCCATAAAAGGATGCCCTCTGACTCCCTTTTTTTAATTTTTTACACATAAGTTAATGCAGGTTATCTGAATCAATTTTTAATTAGTGCTGATGCGCGGCCATTTACCAAAACTGATAAATGTTCCAACAACAGATTATTAGTATGCCGCCTCGAGGCAATATTGATGAAGGTCAGGTCAGGGGACAATATTAGTATGCGGCCTCGAGGCAATATTGATGAAGGTCAGGTATGGGGACAATTAATTTTTAAGAAATAACCGGTTTTGAATGGCATCTGGTTGTCCTGGTGAAGGAAAATCTCAGACTGAATCTCAGTAACACCCAAATACTTCCTAACTGACAAGGTTTTAACTATCTCAGCGGTTAGAGGTAAATGACAAACCTTGTTTTTAACCATCTCAGCGGTTACAGGTAAATGATCATGAGACAGCACCTAAGACCACTCGGCCGCAGAGGACCCTCAAATTGAATTCTTTTGATAAGTAGTTGTTTAATTCTTGAAAAAAAAAACACTAAATAACTGAAGCGACAATGAACCTTTCTTTAATACAAATTATTGAAAATATGATTATGAGTCTTGTCAGTCACCTGGTTGCATCTGCACACACACATCATAAAACAAACATCCAAAGTGGCCATCTATCTGTCAAGTATCTTATAATCTTCTCCTATCTCAGTTCAAGTGTCAGCTTCCAGTTGTCAATCTCAACTGACCTCATTAAAAGTTGTGGTTGGTCATGGTAATATTGTGTTCAACACTCCTTCCAGTCTCTGGAAGGCTAAGATTGAGGCAATACTACTTATCACTCAGCTGAAATCTTCATTTATTAACTCTTAATTGGACAAATTTCTATTAAAGATTCTTCCATTTGTCTGTTTCATCATTATACAATGGGTAAGTATTAATTTTGTAAGGGGGTGTTTATAACAATTAAATAACCACGAATCAAATAGTATAACCACTGTAAATGGTATTTTTATAATTGTAATGTAACAATTTTCTTATGACTGCATAGATGGTCAGGTGGTAGTGTCCACCTTGCATGCCGAATGTCACTGAGTTGATTCCCCGCAGAGAAATATTGTTACAAAATACTTAAACAATGGTACTAAAAGCTTTGTTGCTTGGCGCTCAGCATTTAGAGGATAGTTTTAGGTCTGTTCAGCCCAGATTCAGTATAATGTGACAGGGTGGGCTATCATACCATGTGTCTGCGCCATGATACTCCAGTGTGACAGTGCTTAGAATACTGTCTCCATACTGTAGACACCATCGTGATGACTAGAAAATTGAAAATACAACAACAAAATTTAGTTCAGTTTTCAATTTATTCCGAAATACTCCCGATATCATGTGCACGTACAACCATTTCACTTCTCAATATCATGCATTGTCAGAAGACAACAAAGCTCGCCCCTGGGTGTTTAAGTCCAAAAAGGGCCATAACTGTGCCAAAATGCAATCCAGAGTTATGGTTCTTGTCTGTGTGTATTCCACTGATGATGGTGAACACACATGTGAAGTTTCATTCACATCCAATGAGTGGTTGCATAAATATCTTAAACGTAATAGTTTAACCTAGGCATCTACAGACGACGAGGACGCCGCCAGAGTCATGGTAATAGCTCTCCTTGGACTTCGTCCCAGCGAACTAATAAAGGAAGGCATTAAGCAGGCTATTATGTTTGCGAATGGTACAAGAGCAAGCTACATTCAATAGAAAGTCTTCAGACACAGACAAATTAATTCATTTATAATTCATTTTCCATCAGGTATTCTAATTCACTATAAGGTCTAGACAAACTTATCTGATCATCAAATTTCCTAACATAGATTTAAATACTTTATGTATACACCTCCTTCCTGCTTTTGTAATGCCCCTCCTTGACCTCACCTTAAGACTCCAAGGTAAAAGCAAAATAAATGTTTGAACACAATTTTTTGTCAATATTTGCCAGGTATAAATACGTTTTCTAAAGAGAGCTTGTTATTCATGGAAAGAGAAATGGAACTTTTTAACACCATGAATTGGAGCCATTCTAAATACTTTATGCAAATGGTAATTGAAATTTTCTCAATACAAAGAAGGTGCTGTTCAGTAGATTCTCATTGAATTGACAGTCCTTGCACACAATCCATTCATGTAAGAAATCAGTCAATCTGATCTCTAAGAAAGAACAGCTGTGAATGAGCAAAACCAACCATTTCCTTATTTTAGAATGTTTAAATTTTGCCTGATTTTCAATGTTAACAAGAAAAGGTGGCAAAACAGAATTGTCGTCGAAATTCAATAAAGACATTTTTTTTTAATCCTGGATTTCACTTCTGCAGGAAATTTTAAGTCATTTTGGAAGATTTTCTCAAAAATACTCAGATCAACTCAGATTTTCTCAAAAACAATTAGATCATTTCCTTTCAATGGAAAATCATTCAGTATAATGTAATGTTATATCAAAACAAGGATTACATCTCATCCCCCACCCCTCACACACCCACCCCTGCATCAGTCTAAGCAAGTTGCAAGTAATAATAACCCCCCCCCCCCCCCCCCACACACACACACACCCTACTGCCCTTGCTTCAGTCTGAGCAAGTTGCAAGTAATAACACCCCCACACACACACACACCCTACCGCCCGTGCTTCAGTCTGAGCAAGTTGCAAGTAATAACACCCCCCCCCCCCCCCCCCCCACACACACACACCCTACCGCCCATGCTTCAGTCTGAGCAAGTTGCAAGTAATAACACCCTGATTGATTCAACTGAGGTGAATTCACCGAATGGTTGTCATTTTTTCACTTGTCCCAACTACATAGACACAAACATAATTCATAATATATAATAATCAAATTGAGTTTTCTTCCACTTTAATATAAGCACTATATCACTATATTATTACACTTGCTGTGTCCTCTGTTAATGCAAGGGAAGTAACTGTTTTTTGTTAACTGTGATTGTAAACAAGTTTTAAAAAATCTAGGTCAAACACTATTACAGGAGTCACAGTAAATTCTTTTACACAAAAGTAATACAAACATTTCACTTGTATTTTTGTATTTGTTTTTGATGAAAAGGTTTGTTTGTACAAATTCAAGACACAATAAATTGGGAAATTATGAGACTGGATGGAGGGCCTGTGTTCCGTCTGATATTTCTTCAATATTATAAAAAAAGGTATATATATATATATATATATATCCTTAAAAAATATGATGGAGAAAATAACACTACTTGGACACATTCCACACTCTGGAATTTGGGAACTGCATCTCATTCCAGGATCTTTGGGTTGTCGGTCTGAACCTCTGACCCAGGATCTGTGGGTTGAGAGTATGAACCCTTTGCCCAGGATCTGCGGGTTGTCGGTCTGAACCTCCGACCCAGGATCTGTGGGTTGAGAGTTTGAACCCTTCGCCCAGGATCTGCGGGTTGTTGGTCTGAACCTCTGACCAAGGATCTGTGGGTTGAGAGTTTGAACCCTTTGCCCAGGATCTGCGGGTTGTCGGTCTGAACCTCTGACCCAGGATCTGTGGGTTGAGAGTTTGAACCCTTCGCCCAGGATCTGCGGGTTGTCGGTCTGAACCTCTGACCAAGGATCTGTGGGTTGAGAGTTTGAACCCTTTGCCCAGGATCTGCGGGTTGTCGATCTGAACCTCTGACCCAGGATCTGTGGGTTGAGAGTTTGAACCCTTTGCCCAGGATCTGCGGGTTGTCGGTCTGAACCTCTGACCCAGGATCTGTGGGTTGAGAATTCGAACACTTTGCCCAGGATCTGCGGGTTGTCGGTCTGAACCTCTGACCCAGGATATGTCAATTATGCGGGTGAACCCTCATCACCAAGGTATATAAGAATAAATCCTGATAATTAATTTTGTTGAACAGAGATTGTGTTCTTGTTTTTTTTAATACACCTGTTATTTAAAATAAAATTAAAACAGAAACATTTGCAACTTTCTTTCAATCCACAAGCAGGGTGAGAGTATGCCTTTATCATGTTTGTTAAGCGACATAACATATTTAAAAAAATAACAAAAGTATTATTTGCAGACATAATTATCATATATGAAATTTGTACTAGCAAATTACGCTAAGTGACATAATAAAATTTAAGAGGATAAAATTATGGTTTCTTGAATTACAGAAGTATCGATTAATGGCAGCCTCTGAAACAAGTCACATGTTTCTCTCTGAAATGTCTACGAATTATTTGTGCGCACATTGCTTTATCTAAATACTGCTCCCCTGGTGACTATGAAATGAAGTTTTCCAAATCACAAATCAAGAGATAATAAATTGATTTTGTCGCATTTCATCTGAATAAGGTTCATTAAAACAGAGACCAGCATGGATGTTTTGAAGTAAATTACATTGCTAAAGACAAGCAATCAGTGTTGCAGGGTTTCTTTTTGTTTTTCATTTTGTTGAGGGGTTGGGAGGATTTAAATGTGGTACAATCCCATTTCTAAAAAAAAATATAATTGTGACATCCATTTGATTTAACCATTTTCGGCTCAAACCCATCTGCAGGTGTCATCCATTGTTTAGCAACAGTTCAAATTTCATGCCATATTGACAATTAATGTGCTACACCAATTTTTTTTATGCTTCAAACTTAACGTTTGATATACCAGAAATAACAGTGAAATACAAATTACATTAATGCTTGGCAAACAATGGACTTTTTAAACCTTTTAATGCTTTTTAGGTAGCCAATTCTTCTTTGGCAGAAGGGCAAAATTCCAAATTTGCATTTTCACAGTGCTTTATTCCCCCATTTGTGCCAATTCTCATTCAGATATCACAAACATTAATGAACTTGTAATTTTTCCTTGCACACCTTGTTGTTTGTCAGAGCATGAACAAATGGCTAGTACCACATAATTTAAAAGTGCAAAGATATAATTACAAAGGCATCAGTCGACCCCTTGGACCTTGGTAAATAGTAAATATTTTAACCAAAAAAAGGATTTTATGTGTATTAAAATATAACAGTGTTTAGCATCACTTTAACTAACCAATTTTTCAACCATATCATGAGTGTCTGCTTGATACAGTAATCTAAGCCAAGTGAAAAAAGATTCTAGTATAATATTTTGAGTCTTTAGTATAACCAGACTGGGGATCAAACCCACAAACATCTACTTGGAACAAAGTTGTATAACCTCAGATCCGTGATCCATCATGGCCAGTTTTGGGCAGACACTTCTTTTAATTAGGACTACAGTATTAATTAGTAATTACAGAATTTCCAAATGTTTTTATAACTGTAGCTTAAGGAAGTCAGTTCTACAGGATTATAAATCTATATCATTTACATTGGTAATTAACCTGGCTAAAACAGGTTTCCATCAGTGGTATATAGTGTAACAGTTATGTATCCCACATGTAACCTGTGAAGTGTGGAATGTCAGAGACTATTTCTGGATACATCTAATTACATGAAGCCTGAGCCACCTGTCATGATACATGTACATCACCCCCCACAGCCAGATAGCAATGAACAAGTCAGTTTATCATCTCAATTCTAAACATAGGAAATGGAACAACTGATAGCAGGATAAAGAAAACCAGTATTCTTAATTTACACACCCCATACCGGTCCCTGGGTATATATAATCTTACACTTTAAATAATCTCAATAAATCCAAATACACATGATGAATCTTAGAGAAACCACTATCCTTCAGAATTTAACTGACAACATTTCTCACATAAAACTTGACCAAGCTGGGTTCTAGCCTATGACCTCAGCAGTGAGAGGTAATTGATAATGGGCCAATAAAAACACAGGTACATTTCACTTAAGTTTGTAAGTCTTATATTTTCACATTCATATGGTTTGTGTGAATTTTCTCAAAATTGCAACGTACCAACAATGACATCAAACGCCATTGCAATAACAAAACAACAGATTAACGAGCAAACAAACAAAAAACACAACCGTTACTGCAAAAAAAAAAAAAAAAATGTTCTTAATATGGTATAATTATAGAAGTTTGAAGTTAACTACCAATTTAAACTGTTAACATCCATTTGATATTCCGTTTAAGGACATAATTATATAAACATGTATATAGGTCAGATATTGGATGAATTGCAAAAGCCAATAACAAATAAAATGTTCTCTCATAAATATATTTGTATGGTTTTCACTTTCATTACTAGCCTGGGGACAGACTATAAATATTTCATTCTATTATCTGCTAATAACACTATAGCAATGGCAGGTACCCACAGGTACAAATATCCAATAATTTGCTGGCGAAGATCAAAGGTGTGGGGGAACATCTCACTGTTTACTCACTTATCTTCAGTAATCAGTTCTAATTTAATTTTTTTTTTCCTTTACACAATTTAGGGGTCATCTCAAAATAGTTGTAGGGGGGAGTTTTTTTTAGTAATAGATGGATATTTTTGTTTGTTTTGTTTTTTCAGGGGTACTTTTTTTATACATACTTACCTTTGGTACTCGCTGGTATTCATAGCCATGTACATGTACATGCTCACATTGTTTATTGTTATAATGTTAACATATACCCCCACACACCTACACAGCTGTCGGCAATGTGTACATGTTACTGTACTTACACGGCAGCTGTCTACACCACAATCCATATATATGTCATTAACACTAGCAGCATAATACATCACTGTCAGCCCAATAATTAACATGATTAACGAGGCCTGCTATGTAAATTGGATTGTCATCTACATGGAGTGAAAACAAACTGTTTTCATGTGATAACGATCAGGGAACATTTCAAAGAGATTTTAAATCGTAAGATAACTTTCTTTGGACGAATCATTCAGGTGTACTGTAAGAAAGTCTCAGAATGAAAGGGTCTCAATCTTAAGTAGTTTAAAACTTATCTTTCCAGGGGCCCTCTTAATTATTATTACAGACAATTTTTACTTTTTGCTTTCCATGTTCAAAAATTTTTGAGTAATGTTCCCTCAGTTTTTGTTTATTTCAAGAATCTGCATCACTAGTTACGCAATTGAGGGCTAACAGAGGTTCAGTTAACATAATGAATCTTTCCTGGGATCCTCGCAAGTTAACCTGTACTCAAACACACCCATCTTTGCAAGCAACTGATAATTTTTCCACTTTAAATCTGCAACAAGAGGACTGACAATGAGACGCAATGTTGTATATCAATCATCACTAAAACTAAGGCCAGGCGAGGATTCAAATTTGTGGTGGCTGGACTGAGAGTTAGTACCGACTGAGCTAACAAAACCCATCAAACTGCTTTAAGATCAATGCATATTATGTAACATTTTGTCATATGATCAAGATAATTATGATATTTCACACAGGTACAAGTATTTTGCCTTTTTTGCATGGACAGGGCTATTACCCTGGTAATTTCTATAATAAGATCTATGTTTTGGATCATTCCATTACCATTTTGAAGGGGTGTAATAAAGAATTTCTGACAGAGATAGTATACACTCGAGCTGAACTGAGGATGCATTATTTGCAATTAATAGCATTTATCTGGACTTAAATAACTAGTTATATGTTGTTGTTTTTTATTTTAAAGTTTAAACATCCATTCTAAATTCCTAATTGATAAAGTATATGTATTAAATAATCGTTTATGTAATAAGTTGATATTACAACATGACATAAATGATGCAACACTAATTATAGCAAGGAGAGAATTTCAAAAGAATACAAGAAACAGTGGGTCACTGAATCAAGATGGGGTTAATATGTAGTGAATTGCAGCCGTACAACTTATTGCAAAACACTGGTGTAATTGATAGAGGTTGGCAGCCATCACTACCATACTTCCCAATCAAGCTATAACAAAACTTCATTTGTTCTCTTTTTGTAACTATCCAAGAAGACTGCTTTGACCTTTTACCTTTATCCTAGTTTAAAATGTGTCAGTAACACTGGACTGAAAGGGTTTCCAAGAACACAGCAATAAACCCATGAATTCTATAAAAAGAGCCAGGCATGTAGTGGATTGTGTTTTGGCTGCTCACGCTATAGGTTGCATGTTCAATACCCAGCTGCAACAGATGTCTCTTTAAAAAAACACTCAGTACTGGTTCTACCCAAGGAGCATACTCAAGAGTGGATGTAATGTCTTGCCTTCTCATAACCATCATGCAGTAATGTTTTGAAATAAATGGATTACTAGCTTATAAAAGAAACATCCTTGAAAGAAAGAATATAAGAAATGAAACATCTGCATATATTTTTTTTTTTTACAGAAATCAGTCTGGCAGACAAAACACACCAATGTCAAGAGACAATAAACTTATTACTGACTGACCATTGATTTATTTTCAACCAAAGGACATCAAACTAAGACAAAATTGCTGTTGAAGAACTGTTATTAGATTATTCTCCACATTAATCCCCATGTGGTTCATTGCCATTGCCAATATATATATAAGACTTTGATTTAAATCACTCCTTGTTTATGTGTGTTCAGTGTTTTGGTCAATATTGCATGTTTTCCGCTCAGTGTTATTTCTGGGGGTAAGTGGTGGTAAGCCCTTCCAAATACGGCATCAACGCCAATAAGACCACAAAACAGCACATGGATACAAACATCCTTTTAAAGCAGGTGTGTTGCAAGTTCAATGACCAGCGTGTGATGCTTTATCTGTAATATTTAAATTCAAGACACTACTTCATTAAACCTCTCTAGAATTAGTCTGTTCATCTTCCTAGGCCTAAAAAAAATACTTGTGCTTCAGGTTTCATCCTGATAAATAGGTAGGGTCGGTAGGTAGGACAAATCTTTTTTTTTATCAATTTTTTTAAAGTGCGATTTTAAAGGGTCAGTATTTTTTTCCAATTTTTTCTCCCAATTTTTTTTAGATGGGGTCCATTTTTTTTTCATTTTTAGTCTGCTGCATGCAAAGACGCTATTGGCACATTTAGTGTAAACACATTGCATACTTTTGTAGTTTAATAGTCTGCCTTTGTAGTCATCCCTTGCACTTTTTATTTAAAATAATAATATACAGCTGCACATTGTGTACACCATCTTTTCTGACTGCAGGATTGCAATACACCTATGGTTAGAAATACAATACAATACAATACAATACAATATAATTCTAAATATTTAAAAATATAATAATATAATATAATATAATATAATATAATATAATATAATATAATATAATATAATATAATAATATTATTAATATAATATAATAATATAATATAATATAATATAATAATATACTATACTATACTATACTATACTATACTATAATATAATATAATATTGACATCTGTGAGATGTATATCTAACCACAGTATTCTAATTCAACCACTCTATCTGCTATGAATGTTCAGGGCTGTGGAATTAACATTTGTACTTTGTCAGAAGTTATATTCACTGCCTTTCACATCCCTGGGTAGTGGTTAATTTTGTACTTTATTTCCACAGCCCTGGACTGCCCTTAGCCTATTCAATCACCTTTAATATGCCGTATTGGACCGGATTTAATAGCGCAAATGTACTTAATAGAATAAAATTTAAGCCCATATTGTTCCAGACTGATTTCATTCTAATATTAAAGTGCTCCCCGTTATGATACACTTTAGATCATATTTATAGTATGATCTAAGCTTTGTAAGCATACAAAGCTATTCAATCTATCCAAGAGAACTTGGCAATATGATAAATAAATGCAGTCTATGATAGTCTTCAAATATATAGAAAGTGCAACTAGTTTACTATATTTCAAATATTAAAAGAAACCCATATAATTGATCTTAATTGTTGTTTTCAATACTATATTTGAATCATGCCAAAGAAAATTATACACTGAAACTACACAACCAAAAAGCAATAAGTTAATTACTATAATACACCACCCACATTTTTCTTTACCGTGAACTCAATTTAAATATCAACTTCCACGTTTTAGAAGAAAATTTATATACATACAGTTCCAATTATTGTAATTTTATCTTCAAAATATTTATGAAATTACAAGAACCTAACTCTGACATTACACATAACGCGATCGATCATAAATTATCTGCAAAAACATAATCAGATTTTAGAAATCTTTCATAATGGAAGATTTGAAAGACACCCGCGAATTACGTCATCGTCTATTTTTTATCTTTGCTCAGGTGCGTGGTACGAAATATGTACCTTGGTTGTAGATATCCGACCAATCAGAGCGGTTATTAAAAATAGATTAAATTTATATTCAAAGCTATCCACCAATCACATTAGAGGAATAAAAAAAGATAATTGAATATGCATGAGAGGTTTTCCAAAGTTGCATTATAGGGCATGTGGTGTGAAAAACACCGCAATGGTCAAATGTTTATACTGATTAGTTACGGTCTTTAAACAACAGTTTGACCTGTGTCATATTGAATAGAAATATTGCAAACCTGTGCATTTTGAAAACTTGCTTGTCCGATTTTTTAAAACAAACCCGACAGGCAAGTAACTTTGAAAAAGGCACATGCCCTGATTCAGATTTGACAAGCCCCGGGCTTCGGGCTGTCCTATATTTGGAGCACTGCGATGAATAAAATTGCCGAACCATAATGAAAATTACGATTGTAGATTTTAGGGCTGACAGTCGGCGATTTTTAACTATTTTTTTCTACACCTCGTAATAAAGATAACGGTCAGGGAGTTTTTGGTTGGGTTGGTCGGGAAACCGGAAACACAAGTATATTTTTTTAGGCCTTAATAGTTATGAATGCAAACCCATGAACTTCAAAGTTTCAGATTTGGGCATAAAATCAACCTTAACGAAAAAATCAACACTGTTCGAGTTTTGCGATTGATTATGAAGTCTAAAATGTTAAGAGTTTTGTATGCAAGCTCATATCTCATAAACATTCATGAAAAATGGTTCGTTTCACGATTCATGATGTATCAAATGAGTTTCATGACTTCAATTTGATCAGATATATATTGGTATCTTACAATAACATTATAAAAAGTCTGAACAACAAAGTTTCAGTCATCAAGCATTACACGTGACATTTTTATTTTTTTTAGAAAATTGGAATTCTGTTTAGATTTCAAAAGATCATCTTTGCCAAGTTTTGGCAGATTTGGAATTCCAAATCATTTATATCTTAGTTCTAAATGATAATTAGATGCTTTACATTTATTGATATTTTTTTTTAAAAAAAAAACAACATTTTATAAATAGAAGTTTTTCCTGGTATAATGATGCCTTTAATTAAAAAAACTTACTAAATGACTGACAGCCAAACTAAGTAGCCCAGTCACCAAACATCAGATTGCACAGCTGATCTGGAAGATCATTGTTTGCATCTTAAGCTTGAACAGAAAGTGGCATAACCATTTTGTATAAGCGAAAATCTCATAACCTACTTTTAACTTAACAAAATTAGCATACATTTATGACACTCCATATTATGATATATTCCTATAAGTGACTTTCCTCACATCAATAATGATATCCCACCAGTGGTTATAATGTTTTATCAGTTTTGGCAAGGAGCCATTTACTTCATGTTCTCCTATGTCTATGTTGTAGTAAATACACACAAAGCATGGGAACCTGCCTGGTGAGATTTAATTTTGTTATGTCAAGGTCGTAACTTATGTTTTTAAGAGTCGAAGTTTACAGGCCATGGATACTTAGTTGTTGTTGTATGGTGTATAGAGTTACACTTTCAACAATATTGCAGTTATATCGCAATGGTGTCAACATGGGACAGTATTCTAAACACTGCCACACTGGAGTATCTTGCCCCAGACACATGGAACGATACCCGACCAAGTCACATTATACTGACACAGGGCTGATCAGAACTAGAACAATCTGCTAAATGCTAAGCACCAAGCAAGGGAACTTCTAGTACCATTTTTCGAGTCTTTGCTATCACCCAGCCGGGAATCAAACCCATGACCTACCGCATGTGAGGTGAACGCTCTACCACTAGACAACCGCTGCACTGTTATATATTCAGCAAATACAGAATGGCCAGTGGGTAAGCATGAAGTACGAGGCCATTCCCTTCAACACAATTAGATCTTATTCATATACATGGCATCTAGTTTTATTGGGAGAGGGAGACCTCAGAATGAATCGGAGTAAACCACAGTCTTTCCATCATGCAAGTAACAGCACAGAAAAATTTTAAGATCGAGTGGGAATCAAACCTGGGCAGTATGAGGTAAGTGAACTCAAGACAATATCTTATTAGCCAGTAGCCTCTAAGAAACGTTTGCTCAGACTGTGAATCAACCTTAAAAGTATTTGTCTTCTCCATCGGCACTGTCCTGTCGTGGACTGTGCTTGTAAATAATGAACCTGGCTATTCTGACAACATGAAATCACAAGTCAGAGAAAACAGCTGTAAGTGGCTCCAAAATTTAACATTACCTCTGTTATACAAGCTGCATTATAACACTTGAACATTCTGTTTTTAAAAATGTGTTTTTGAAGTTTCCAGCCCATTCCCTCCACCCACTGAAGTGTTTATGTTTTAATTTCACTTGATTAGCTGAGCATATACTGATACACCTGGCATGGTTTTTCATATGGGTCATGGTAACAAAAAGGTGTTATGGTGGTCTGTTATTATGCAACTTTGACATGACAAAATTTCTGATCAAATAAATTTCATTAAATTACAAGATATTTTTACAGTTTATCATTAGTTCACAAACCCACCATTCCAGTAATGACCATCAACCTGGCCTACAATAATGTAATCTTAAAAGTTATTGGTGATAATATACAAACCAAACAAGGTAACCTATGAATTTTAATTGCAAGGCCATCTTGGAGAGATTGCCATGTGAAACTGAGAATGTCATGTGTTTTTACTTAATAATTGATTAAGAACTCATTAGCCAGTTTCTTCAAAAGGATTTGGGGTAGTGACTGTACTCTGGCGTTGTGTAAATAATATCATATACATTTACATCATGATGTCTTAGAAATGAAATTAACCTCTCTTATTTTTCAATAAAATAATCAAGAAAAACTTTATAACAAAACAAATACCAAAGAGAATAAACTGCATTTATAAAAGCTACATTTACATGAATCAGTAAAAAATGCAAGCACTGTTTTGATGGCGAAACTAAATATAATGCAAATTTTGACAAATCAAGGGCCGTAACTATGACAATAATTATCTCATCCAGTCAATTTATGAAAGGAATCAAGCTCTTAGAGCTGTATACATACCGAGTGACTTTGTTAAGATCCAACAGTTATATATATACATACCAACGACTTTGTTAAAATCCATTGAAAAATTAAGGCCATTATCTACTCAACAAAAATATAATGAAGGACATACGGACAGATGCTGTCACAGACAACGGACACAAGAGTGATCACAAAGTCTCACCTTGAGCCTCTGGCTCTTGTATGCTTTCATTGCAATACAACACTTTATTTTTGACTGCATTACCTGAAATATCTGTATTTCTTTTTCTTCAACCAGGCCTAGAAATTTGTCGACGAGAAACTCCACTGGTTTTCTCTTACATGCGCTCAATCCTACTTTGTCCACCACAGCTCGAAAACTCTGCAAATACAACATAAAAAGTTATTAAAAAGGATTTATAAATCGATCAATTTCAATTACAAATTTATGGAATATTAATCAATAACCAGGAAGTTTTAAACAAAGAAATTTTGTCATTACAAAATGCTTTACTACAACTTGCGTACCATTTTCATTAATTGTTAATTCACATAAATGTTATGCTGAATGAGAACTAGTTCATCAAATGACAATTATTTAATTATAATATACACAAATTTATTTTAGCTTGATTGCAAAGTAAGCTCAGAGCTTTACTGGATCTCTCTCTCTCGAGTTCATTTCAGGTCATGTGTGTTGTTTTTGAAAGGATATATCGGGTTCAGTCTTTGATCAAACCAGCAACCGCTGGTATGAGCAGTCATTACCCTATCCATTACAGCACTACACCACTTTCATTTAGGAATGATAGGCAAATCTTACATTTTTCTCCCCATTACAATATATCAAGGACACCTAAAGTGACGATCAGTTCACCTGACAATTCTTTCCTGGAATCAAGGAAGGTTAACCAGTACGAGAGCACACCCATCTTCGCAAATAACTGGTAACTCTCCCACTTGAATTAATCGTGACAAATGAATAACACTGACACCCAATGTTTATATATATATACATATTGTATTATTAACCATCATCAAATGGGCTGGAATGGGCTTAGAACTCACAATCCTTAAATTGATAGTCAGATTAATTAGCGACAGATAATCAGGCCCGGTTCCCTCTGCAGAGATTAGTGAACCTATTATTACCCAGGACCGACCACAAGTTGTTAAAACATGTTATAAATTATGTTTAATTTATTATTGTCTTAATGTTTGTTATAAGTGTTAGAAAAACATAATACAAAAAAAATATATTTGTGTTAAAATTCACAATAATATATTTTGTGTTTGTGACATGTATACAAAATGTAGATATTTTGTGTTTATAGCATTTTGTGTTAATTAACATGTATATACAATTATTTATTATGTTGTTGTTGTTTTTTGTTAGACCACCCATAAATATGTTATATTTGTATCAAAACATTATACATAATTGGTGACATTTGTGTTGGTTGGTTTTCATTGCTTAGTACACATTCATTTTAGTTGGCAGAATATGAAAGTCTACTAGTTTTTTTTATTTAACAGAAAATTTTTCAATGTCTACATCTTTTGATAAAAATAATAATGTCAATTAAAGTTCCTACTGTTCTAGAATAGACAATAACTTTGAGATGACCCCTAAATAACTATGCATGCATACACTATTCAAAACAAGACCATTGACTTGTGACTAACAGAGACACAAGTCATAAAAGAAGTACAGATCTTTTCTTTACTTTAATTATCTTTAAGCTAATCTCAACCTAATACCACGAAATACCAAACTGAAAACAATGAAGGATTAAATTTTCTCTGAAAGATAAAAAAGCATTTGTAGCATTATTTTAGATGGCTCAGATCAGCAAAGTTGGACTGCATGCATTACATTATGTTATAGATTCTTTGCATATCATTGTCCATGACAGGTGTTGATTTATACCAGTTTACCCTAATCCCATAAACGGCGCAATCCCTGTTGTACACCCGTAGGAGTTTCATAAAATTCCAATAGACTATTGCCTGCTTGCTTTGGCAAGTAGCAGTCGGGCGAGTAAGAATTTGTAAGCGTTATTCGCGACAATGTTTCCACTGTATAATTATTTGAAAAGGACAGAAAATATTGTTAAATCAAAGCTTCTTCATCACGATACCACAAACACTAGATGTTAAAAAATGAATAAGATTGTAAACGTTGCTGTTTGACAAAGTGAACAACAGTTAACCAGTCTGCCAACTGGGATGTTTTTTTAGATCTAAGTAAAGTTTTTTGTAACAAACACTTCTTTCCATCCCCTACTGCCCAAAAAGTGTCATTTACAGATGCTATAAAATATATAACAATGAAAATTATCATTAAATGAAATAAAGATGTAAAGAATTTAATAAACATAATTGTCTTGCAAGTATCAAGTTTTATGTGAACAAATACAATTTCTATAAAAACACATTATCATAACCATTATAAATTCAGGCCTAATTTAAAAAATCATTTGTTTGCTGCTTCCTGCCTACCCAAACAATTCTGCCAGTCATTTAAAAAATTTCGGTCATAACATCATAACATGCCCTTAAAAAGATTCTCTGATTGATTACAAAAAGAATTTACCTACCTACCTAAAAACACCTAAATGGTATGAGTCGGAAGTGGCACACAAACAATTTATTACGGGTGGCCTCTGTAATCAGTGTTTCATTTATGTTATGATACTACAAGTTCATTCCTGTCAATCTGACCAAAACAAAAGGCCGAAGTATGTAATATTAACACAGATATGGAATTCCAAGCAAGACCATTTATTCGGCACTTGATTTTCTTACTTAACATTCCACTTTTTTGCTCATCATTCAACTTTCTTATTCGACTTTTCAACTCGACCCTTGAATTAGACAGTTAGAAATCCGGTCAGCAAGCAACAAAAAAGACTGACCTGGTGCATAAAGATTCCTGTATTGAGCTTTGGGAACCAGGGCCTTTATTACTCGAATCCCAGGTAAATAAATGACAGTCAGCAAACAGAAATAGGAACTGACCTGTATTTAGTTTTAAGAACCAGGACCATTTATAAAAATGTTTCATTGAAAAACAACCACTTTCAATTTACAACATCACAAAAACTGACTTAACATTCGCCCATCTCGACCAAATTGTGAATATGTTACGACTACAAAAATTGAATACAAACCTTTTAAGAAATGAATTACAAATAATGTTAAAAAAACATTGGTTATACATTCCAAACAGAGTAACTTGACACTGCCAGGGAAAATAAAGTACTGGTACAAAAAGTTTTGTATAACAGTCTGTCTTTTTTCGTAATCATTATTTTCCCCAACCTTGAACTTAAAATCTCATTGACAACACCGAATTTAAATACATCATGACACGCCATGTCTATAAAAACTTAGAAAACAACTTTGATAAACATAAGTAAAGGTAAGTCAAAAGTCTTGTGCAATTACTATTAATTACTTTATTTCTAATTAAAATTGCACCAGACACTTTGTAGTTCACAAGAAATCATACCAACTGAGCTTATATATAGTAACACCACTGAACTCCTAAGTAGGTCACTCTACTATTTATCAATACATTACAAGTTGTTGAGACGGTCCCCAACTTGCCGGAACTACTTTCATTGGTGTAAACATTCTAATACACTACACATGCATGTGTAAATTGTTGGCAAGGATATATATCCCCGGGGATATAGAGAGTAATATATTGTCAGAGCACAATATTGTCTACGTTTTGAAAGGGGATCAATATGTCCATACAATCTTTAATACAATCTGTGCATGGGGGGAAATCCGACTGTAGTTCATTTTAGTAATTCTGTATTAAAAATTTGTTTCACATTATGTTGGAGTGGAGTAACACTGAATGCAAGTATATCTGAACAGTGGTATAGTAGCAGAGTACTGGACTCGAGATTGAAGGGTTGTGGGTTGAATAAATCCCCTCACCAATGCCCTGTGTTGTGCCCTTGTATCCATCTGCGTATGCGGAATTCTGGTTCTACTGTGGAAGACTGAGCGAGATTTGTTTCCACTGTAAGAACTTCTTTCACAATCGGTATAAAGTATCTGACATCAGTTTGAACTTTTGTTATGTTCAGGTTTCAATCGTAACTATTGTTATGATTAAAATTGATCCAATTAGCTCAGTGGGTAGCATGTCTTACTATCAATCTAGGGGTCTTCAGTTTGAATCCGCGCCCGACCAGTCTCCTTGATGATCAATATATATCACTTCCATTTGTCTCAACGCTGATTCAATGAGGAAAGTTACCAATTACTTATGGAGATGGGTGTGCTTGAGTACTGGTTCTTGGATCCCAATAAAGATTTTTTAGATAAACCATCCATTTGCCCATGGCATATTAATGATAAAAAATATCAAAATCAATAACTAATATGATTAAATAGTTTCTATCTATATGTAAATATGAACGACCATACCTAAAGCAGCCGTAACTAAAGTTGGCAGAATTTGAAGCCAAACTCTTGTATGAGGTTGTAAATAAATAGTAACACCACTACCCTAATGCAAATGTATTGTTATAAGCAATAAATATGATTAAACTTTACCAGATCTATTATACAAACTAATATATAATACTACATCACAATACAGTTGGCAACTTTTACACAATTGCTATTTACATATCATATTTATCAAAGTAAATTATGGCAAAATTCACCAATTCACAGAATTCTTTTCCCAAATGTATTAAGCTTTATAAAGTGAGATTTTCAGCATGTAGAAAACTCTGTACCATCAAAATCGATACAATTCTGTCATTTAGAAATTTTCTTCAGGAAAGTAAGACATCATGTCAAAATTGCCGTCATCATTATGCCCGTTATATGGAAGATTTAACAGTCAATTTTTAAAATGTTCTGTTGTTTGATTCCCCCCCCTCCCCCTTTAATAATTAAATTCTATTTTTTAAGCATGTGTAAATTCCATACAATCATGTATCTTACTTTTATAATTAAGTGGCATTGGAGTGTACAGGACATTGGAAACAATTTATAGGAAAAACATATTGATGTCAAATGTACAATTATGTTATTTGGGGAGTAAATATTTAGCATCATTTTTATGCCGTCAAGGGCTAACAGATGATCAGTTAACCTAACCACTGTTTCCTGGGATTAACCAGTACTTGAGCACACCCCATCTCCGCAAGTAACTGATAATTTCCCACTTGAATCAGCGGTGAGAGACGAATGATAATGAGACACAATGTCGTATATCAATCATCAAGGAGACTGTTGCCGGGCGGGGATTCAAACTCACGACCCCCGGATTGATAGTCAGACGCGTAACCGACTGAGCTAATCGGGCCCGGCTGGTTGGGGAGTAAGGCTTTAGAATGTATCTCATTCAGAGCCAAACAAAACATACTCAAGTCACTGGTAAACCTTCCCACAAAAGTTAGTATTAATTTATTTAATCCAAGCTCAAACCCACAACCTCAGCAATGATAGGAACCTGACCTTGAAACAGAAACTTAGACCACTCGCCACAGAAGACTGCTGCACCAAGGCAAGTTTGGCAGAAATCGGTTGAGTAGTTTAGGAGAAGTAGAGCTGACAACAATTATGACATACATTCAAGTAGACAAGGGCAACTCTATGTGCCACTGAAATAGGATAACAACCAAATCAAAGCAACAAAGTTAAGACATCATGTGCCAAACCAAAACAAAGCAATTATTAGACAAGAAGTAACATGTTTTCCAAACCAAAACCAAGCAATGAAAAGCAACAAAAAGTCATTATTTCTTGCCAAACCAATAGTTATATATGCCTGCCAAATGTACAACTCACATGCTTGCCAATCAAAAACAAAACAATATAAAGTAACTTTTTTGCCAAACAAAGTCATAAATTTAATTAATATATGCCTTCCACATGCTAACCCAAAACAAAACAATGAAAAGTCACTTTCTTGTCAGACCGAAAGTCATATATGTTGCAAAACCATCAACTCTCATGCTTGCCAACCCAAAACAAAGCAATGAGATGTATCACAATGACACGCTTACTAACTTGCATGAAAATAACAAAGCAAAAGTCCCAGAATATTCAAAAGAACCAAAACAAAATTGAGTAAGAGCTGTTTATCTTCTATGTAACCCAGTATTCAGAAAGATTGATCAAAGCATCACCGCTGTCAATTAAAAGCTTGGTTAGATAGTGGGGCAAGACAAGAAAAATCAATGCATATTCTCCATGCTACTGGGAGAATGGTTAACGGTGAATGTGCGATCATAAGATCGATGATACATCTCGGGACAATCTGCTGCTTGTATTTCTCTGCATATTTTACCATAATTTTTCAACAATTGCATGTGTTACTAGAACTCCAAACAAGAGAAGGTAAAAAACGGCTCTCAAAATTTCATTTTCTTTGCCATTTATTTCAGATCATTGCAGCTGTTATAGCTGCTACTGCATAATCATTTAAATTATCTTTAATTGAAACAAATGGAAATCAATGAAATTGATTTATGACTACAAAATTCATTTCTTTTGTCAGGCGATGTAGAAAAAAATCTGTAGGGGAAGCAATTCTTGCATCCGCCTGGTACGACCTGGATAGAACTGACTTCGACGCAGCAGCATCATAAAAAAACAAAATATTTTTTATGTATTACCACATTAATAAATTCCTATTTTTTTTATATTTATATGAAATCCCCAGGGTGTTTGATTGTTGCATTTTGGAATTTCAGAAGCCCTTATGTGTAAACACACTTTTCATGTCTCATGTTTGCACCATGTAAGCCTGAGAGAAATAAAGAGTATTGTTGTTAGTTGAACACAGCAACAGTGTTGTATCTCTCAGTAAATTTCATGCATATTCATGCAACAGAGACTCATTTTATTCCATCTGCTGTTTCTAAAAAAAAATTCCTCATGCATACAACATGTCATGTGTTGTTTTTTTCAATCTCAAATTAATTATGTATATGTTTAAAACATTTACATAAACAAAAAATGATGTTTTACAGCTGTAGTTTTCGACAAAACCACTATGTAATCATAGTTATGTGAGTAAGGCTTTTATTCAGAATATACTGTTGCATATCAAACGGAACTTATTGCAACAGCTCATTCTGGTTTTAAATTATTGCAGCATCTAGCACACTCATCACTAAATCATTGTAGCATCAAGACAATCTAGCACACTCATCACTAAATCATTGTAGCATCAAGACAATATAGCACACTCACCACTAAATCATTGTAGTATCAGAACAATTAAGCACACTCATCACTAAAACATTGTAGCATCGGGACAATCTAGTACACTCACCACTAAATCATTGTAGCATCAGGACAATGTAGCACACTCATCACTAAATCATTGTAGCATCAGGACAATCTAGCACACTCACCACTAAATCATTGTAGCATCAAGACAATCTAGCACACTCATCACTAAATCATTGTAGAATCAAAAAATCTAGCACATTCACCACAATCATTGTAGCATCAAGACAATCTAGCACTCACCAATAAACCATTGTAGCATCAGAACAATCTAGCATACTCATCACTAAATCATTGTAGCATAAAGACAAACAAACACACTCATCACCAAATCATTGTAGCATTAAAAAATCTAGCACACTCACCACTAAATCATTGTAGCATCGAGACAATCTAGCACACTCACCACTAAATCATTGTAGCATCAAGAAATCTAGCACACTTATCACTAAATCATTGTAGCATCAAGACAATCTAGCACACTCATCACTAAATCATTGTAGCATCAAGAAATGTAGCACATTCACCACAATCATTGTAGCATCAAGACAATCTAGCACACTCATCACTAAATCATTTTAGCATCAAGACAATATAGCACACTCACCACTAAATCATTGTAGCATCAAGAAATCTAGCACATTCACCACACTCATTGTAGCATCAAGACAATCTAGCACACTCACCACTAAATAATTGTAGCATCAAGACAATCTAGCACACTCACAACTAAAATCATTGTAGCATCAAGACAATCAAGCACACTCACCACTATATCATTGTAGCATCAAGAAATCTAGCACACTCACCACTAAAATCATTGTAGCATCAAGACAATCTAGCACACTCACCACTAAATCATTGTAGCATCAGGACAATCTAGCACACTCACCACTAAAATCATTGTAGCATCAAGACAATCTAGCAGACTCACCACTAAATCATTGTAGCATCAGGACAATCTAGCACACTCACCACTAAATCATTTTAGCATCAAGACAATCAAACACACTCATCACTAAATCATTGTAGCATCAAGAAATCTAGCACACTCACCACTAAAATCATTGTAGCATCAAGACAATCTAACACACTCATCACTAAATCATTGTAGCATCAAGAAATCTAGCACACTCACCACTAAAATCATTGTAGCATCAGGACAATCTAGCACACTCACCACTAAATCATTGTAACTTCAGGACAATCACTAAATCATTGAAGCATAAGGACAATATAGCACACTCACCACTTAATCACTGAAGCATCAGGACAATCTAGCACACTCATCACTAAATCATTGTAGCATCAAGACAATCTAGCACACTCACCACTAAATCATTGTAGCATCAGGACAATCTAGCACACTCATCACTAAATCATTGTAGCATCAGGACAATCTAGCACACTCATCACTAAATCATTGTAGAATCAAAAAATCTAGCACATTCACCACAATCATTGTAGCATCAAGACAATCTAGCACTCACCAATAAACCATTGTAGCATCAGAACAATCTAGCATACTCACCACTAAATCATTGTAGCATCGAGACAATCTAGCACACTCACCACTAAATCATTGTCGTATCAAGAAATCTAGCACACTCATCACTAAATCATTGTAGCATCAAGACAATCTAGCACACTCATCACTAAATCATTGTAGCATCAAGAAATGTAGCACATTCACCACACTCATTGTAGCATCAAGACAATCTAGCACACTCATCACTAAATCATTTTAGCATCAAGACAATATAGCACACTCATCACTAAATCATTGTAGCATCAAGACAATCTAGCACACTCATCACTAAATCATTGTAGCATCAAGAAATCTAGCACACTCACCACTAAAATCATTGTAGCATCAGGACAATCTAGCACACTCATCACTAAATCATTTTAGCATCAAGACAATATAGCACACTCATCACTAAATCATTGTAGCATCAAGAAATCTAGCACATTCACCACACTCATTGTAGCATCAAGACAATCTAGCACACTCACCACTAAATAATTGTAGCATCAAGACAATCTAGCACACTCACAACTAAAATCATTGTAGCATCAAGACAATCAAGCACACTCACCACTATATCATTGTAGCATCAAGAAATCTAGCACACTCACCACTAAAATCATTGTAGCATCAAGAAATCTAGCACACTCACCACTAAAATCATTGTAGCATCAGGACAATCTAGCACACTCACCACTAAAATCATTGTAGCATCAAGACAATCTAGCACACTCATCACTAAATCATTGTAGCATCAAGACAATCAAACACACTCATCACTAAATCATTGTAGCATCAAGAAATCTAGCACACTCACCACTAAAATCATTGTAGCATCAAGACAATCTAACACACTCATCACTAAATCATTGTAGCATCAAGAAATCTAGCACACTCACCACTAAAATCATTGTAGCATCAGGACAATCTAGCACACTCACCACTAAATCATTGTAACTTCAGGACAATCACTAAATCATTGAAGCATCAAGACAATATAGCACACTCACCACTTAATCACTGAACCATCAGGACAATCTAGCACACTCACCACTAAATCATTGTAGCATCAAGACAATCTAGCACACACACCACTAAATCATTGTAGCATCAGGACAATCTGGCACACACACCACTAAATCATTGTAGCATCAGGACAATCTGACACACACCACTAAATCATTGTAGCATCAGGACAATCTAGCACACACACCACTAAATCATTGCAGTTTCTAAGCAATCATCATCAAATCATTGCAAATCAAATAGAACATGTTTCTAACTTTTTAATTAGAGCAAGCTTGTATTGAAACATATTTCAGGTTAGCAGAAATAAAATATAAAATCATCAAATGATTCAGTTTTAATATCAAATTGCTGTTATATATTAAATATAACATAATATATCAACCATATCTCATGTTGAGAGGCCCCCCAAAAGCAAACAGATTTATTTCAAAAGCAGTTCCACTTGTTTACACAAATGCACACACCCTATTTAACTGTGTAACTCAACACAGGAGGAGAAAGGAAAACTAGGTCAGACACCTACCAAAAACATAACCATATTATATGTATGGTTTTATTTTATGTCTTACAATGAAAATAACAATGCATTGATTTGTTTTTCATTCATTTGTGTGCCTTCAACGGTTAACAGACGATCAGTTTACCTAAATCACACATTCCTAAGATCCTTGAAGATTAACCAGGACTCAAGCACACCCATCTCTACAAGAAACTGATAACTTTCCCACTTGAAGCAGCAGTTTGAGATAAAATGACAATAAGATGAAATGACTTGTATCAAGCATCAGAGAATGGGCAGGAAGTCAAACTCAAGACAACTGGAAAGATACCGACTAAGCTTACCGAGCCTGGCTGAAATGCATTGAAGATATAATGCAGATTTGACTTCTGGTTCAAGATTGTTAATTAAGAAAAGATAATAAAAACAATGATATTAATGAGCGGGCAGCGTAAATGACAAAATAAAATACTCAAAACTTTAAGACTGTCACTAACATGGAGATGGTAAGATAGATTTTAATCCAAAATTGTTTAAAAATAGGGACTGTGCTCCAATTAGCTAAGTCGGTAATGCATTCGAATCCACGCCCCGCAACAGTCTCTGTGATGATTGAAACACGTCACTGATTCTTATTATCATTCGTCTCTCACCGCTGATTCAAGTGGGAAAGTTATAAGTTACATGCAGAGATTGGGTGTGCTTGAGTACTGGTTAACCTTTCAGGATCCCGGGAAACAGTGGTTAGGTTAATTGAATGTCTGTTAGCCCTCAATAGCATAAAATGATGCTAAATATTCAATCTATTCAATTAAAATTAGGGACGGAGTGCATTTTCTGTTATCAAAATGAAAGTATAAGATGTGAAATGAAAGAAAAGTGACTCAATCACATATCGATAATGGGCTGACCAGTACTAGAACTATCCTCTAAAACTGAATGATAATAGAAGGGTCTAGTACCAGTTTTAATCAAGAAATTCAGGAGAACTGTCCTTTGCTCTGTTTCTTTGGAATGGCTAGCTTCAGTCCCCCTCCCCCCACTCCCCCAAAACGTCACTCATTCATATACATGTAAACAAGCATTAAGTAGCAGCCACTTATCAGCAGCCACAGGGTCCATTATACAGACTGAAACATGAATGGCAAGCAATACTAACTGAGCTGACTGTCTTTTTTTCACAATACCACTTACATGCTATGATTTATATAGAAAGGCATCCTAGACCCCAAAACATATCAACATGTTTGTCTGTGTGCCAAGTTTTAAACATTCTCTTGGTGAAGATGCCAGCAGGATAGTCACCATTCAGTTACAGGTGAAAGTCTTTTCGCTGTTTGAAACTTATTCTCTTTTTTATAGTTATATTAGCTTAATTCAATTTCTACATGTTCAAGTTCCTCCTTTCCTTTTGAAGTCAGAAGCTTGTCATTGCATTTCTATACATTCAATATAAATGTCTAAATTTTTAAATATA
This sequence comes from Panopea generosa, assembly GCA_029582155.1. Classification (NCBI taxonomy): domain Eukaryota; kingdom Metazoa; phylum Mollusca; class Bivalvia; order Adapedonta; family Hiatellidae; genus Panopea; species Panopea generosa. The sequence goes on along the minus strand of CM055908.1, from coordinate 56,401,969 downwards.
GGGCCTAAATCAAAATATTGTTTGCCATTTCCAGCCGACCCAAAACAATCCCCTCGGTCAGGTAAGTCTTTTAGGAGTTGAGAGAATGATAAGAGCCAAAAATCCATTGCATTTTTTTTTTGTGATGAATATCTTTTATACTGTGTAAGATATAAAACAATGTTACACATTACACTTTATATAAATATAAATTATCATTATTTTCAAAAGTTGTTCAATAGCCGAACAGTCTACTTTGATGTTTCAAGATAATTTACACCTCATTGCTGAGATTGTGGGCTTGGTGCAAGTTTTTGCCAGTTACTTGTATAAAACTGAATACCAGAAATAACCTGTGTAATCGTTTGAAAATTGTGGTAAAACTCCATTTTTTTCAAAACCCAAACCAGTTACTATGACATTTAAGTCCTCAAGACATTCACATAAAGGGCTGTGTTACTAGTGTTCAATCACAATGTATATTTTGCTAGTGTTCAATCACAAGTGTCTGTTGCTAGTGTTCAACCACAAGTGTTTGTTGCTAGTGTTCAACCACAAGTGTCTGTTGCTAGTGTTTAACCACAAGTGTTTGTTGCTAGTGTTCAACCACAAGTGTTTGTTGCTAGTGTTCAGCCACAAGTGTTTATTGCTAGTGTTCAACCACAAGTGTATGTTGTTAGCGTTAAACCACACATGTATGTTGCTAGTGTTCAACCACAAGTGTATATTGCTAGTGTATAACCACAAGTGTCTGTTGCTATCATTCAAACACAAGTGTTTGTTGTTAGTGTTTAACCACAAGACAAGTGTCTGTTGCTATCATTCAACCACAAGTGTCTGTTGCTAATGTTCAACCACAAGTGTCTGTTGCTAGTGTTCAACCACACGTGTATATTGCTAGTGTTCAACCTTAAGTGTATGTTGTTAGTGTTCAACCACAAGTGTTTGTTGCTAGTGTTCAACCACAAGTGTTTGTTGCTAGTGTTTAACCACAAGTGTATGTTGCTATCATTCAACCACAAGTGTATATTGCTGGTGTTCAACCACAAGTGTATGTTGCTAATGTTCAACCACAAGTGTATATTATTGGTGTTCAACCACAAGTGTATGTTGCTAGTGTTCAACCACAAGTGTATATTATTGGTGTTCAACCACAAGTGTATGTTGCTGGTGTTCAACCACAATGTATGTTGCTAATGTTCAACCACAAGTGTATATTATTGGTGTTCAACCACAAGTGTATGTTGCTGGTGTTCAACCACAAGTGTATATTGCTGGTGTTCAACCACAAGTGTATATTATTGGTGTTCAACCACAAGTGTATGTTGCTAGTGCTCAACCACAAGTGTATATTGCTGGTGTTCAACCACAAGTGTATATTGCTGGTGTTCAACCACAAGTGTATGTTGCTTACATGTTCAACCACAAGTGTATATTATTGGTGTTCAACCACAAGTGTATATTGCTAATGTTCAACCACAAGTGTATATTATTGGTGTTCAACCACAAGTGTATATTGCTGGTGTTCAACCACAAGTGTATATTATTGGTGTACAACCACAAGTGTATGTTGCTAGTGTTCAACCACAAGTGTATATTGCTGGTGTTCAACCACAAGTGTATATTGCTGGTGTTCAACCACAAGTGTATGTTGCTGGTGTTCAACCACAAGTGTATATTGCTGGTGTTCAACCACAAGTGTATAATATTGGTGTTCAACCACAAGTGTATGTTGCTAGTGTTCAACCACAAGTGTATATTGCTGGTGTTCAACCACAAGTGTATATTGCTGGTGTTCAACCACACGTGTATATTGCTAGTGTTCAACCTTAAGTGTATGTTGTTAGTGTTCAACCACAAGTGTTTGTTGCTAGTGTTCAACCACAAGTGTTTGTTGCTAGTGTTTAACCACAAGTGTCTGTTGCTATCATTCAACCACAAGTGTATATTGCTGGTGTTCAACCACAAGTGTATGTTGCTAATGTTCAACCCGTGTGTATATTATTGGTGTTCAACCATAAGTGTATGTTGCTGGTGTTCAACCACAAGTGTATATTGCTGGTGTTCAACCACAAGTGTATATTATTGGTGTTCAACCACAAGTGTATGTTGCTAGTGTTCAACCACAAGTGTATATTGCTGGTGTTCAACCACAAGTGTATATTGCTGGTGTTCAACCACAAATGTATGTTGCTTACATGTTCAACCACATGTGTATATTATTGGTGTTCAACCACAAGTGTATATTGCTAATGTTCAACCACAAGTGTATATTATTGGTGTTCAACCACAAGTGTATATTGCTGGTGTTCAACCACAAGTGTATATTGCTGGTGTTCAACCACAAGTGTATATTGCTGGTGTTCAACCACAAGTAGTGTATATTGTTGGTGTTCAACCACAAGTGTATGTTGCTTACATGTTCAACCACAAGTGTATATTGCTAGTGTTCAACCACAAGTGTATATTGCTGGTGTTCAACCACAAGTGTATGTTGCTAATGTTCAACCACAAGTGTATATTGCTGGTGTTCAACCACAAGTGTATGTTGCTATTGTTCAACCACAATTGTATATTGCTAGTGTTCAACTACAAGTGTATATTGCTAGTGTTCAACCACAAGTGTATATTGCTAGTGTTCAATCAAAAGTCTGTTGCAAGTGATCAACCACAAGTGTTTGTTGTTAGTTTTCAGTCATGTAGTTTGCTTGTGTGCCTGATTATAAATCCGGAGACAGAACTGACAAATCTGATTACCAAATGATTTACAAGTACATGAACAAGCTAGGAGATAATTTGAATGGGAAATGGTTACATTTTTTTCTAATTTGTTAACAATGGTTTGGATTTTGGATTTTATGTTACTTTTTTAGTTTCTCTGAAATAGCCAGGTGAACAATTCTATGTAACAAATACATCATTGTTGTTGTTATATGGTGTTTAGCTTTGCTTTCAACAATTTTTCAGTCATTGCGACTGTACGTCAACTTAAATATTAAATTTTGATTATCAAACGAGTTGTGACTTTTTACTTTTCTATATAATACTTTCTTAGATGAATATTTTATATCTATATGTTATGCATTTTCCATTATATACCTACTTTGTATGATTACATAAATGACACTAAGGCTCATATTATACTCAATTCCAAAACCCCTCTCTAAATAATTCCCTCCGGCTTAAGAAAATCCACATCAAAACCTAGATGTTTATACGTTGTATAGAAAATATATTGAAATGGGGAGTTAAAAGAAATCTTTGTCTGGGTAATCCACCTCAATCAGGTACACTCTAAACCGCAGATATTTATAACAAAAGAAATAGCAATGTATTGACTGACAATACAACACTTTATAGGGATCGTGTGTATTTACACACTTTGACAAAGTCCCCCAAGATCTAAGGTTTAAATTGTCCACAAAGATACATACATGTACAATGTTCAACAATAACGTGTAGGTATATACACAGACAGGTCCTTATTTGTTGGTTCACGTCTCTGTTGTGTTGGACGATTTGGTATAAAGTCAACAATAAGATTAAAAGTATTAGTTCGTCCAACTCGGTCCTAACAGGAACAGATGAGCAGAAATTTTTCTAAGAAGAAATAGGCGTAGATTTTTTTCTTCAAGTCTTTTAAAAAATTGGAATTGTTTAATATTTAAACTTGTAACTTCGATACTTTTTTAATCAAATTTAATAATAATACAAAATAACAAGAGCCAGAAATGTGAATTTATTTTTTGTAATCTTGTTTTCCCACTTAACTGTCAATTTCACTAAATCCAATTAAATACCTCTATATAGGGCAGGGTGTCCTGAGGGCAATGGTAGTCAGTATTAATTAACATACCAATGGCATTACGGGTAAATTGCAAACCGCATGCTCCAGTGAGTAAACTGGGTAGTCATAGAGCTATTAATCTGTATTGAACTAGGACACGGATGCTCATGAATGATAAATTTTACCAATTATTTAGCCAACTATCAAACTTGTCCTGTATTTTATTATTATACACAGCTAAACAGATATAATATCATTTACATACATTGACCGTTTCAGGCATTATTGACCACAAACCAATTTGACCTTGGACAGACAAACGGACGAATGAATAGAGTAAGACATACAATGGTAATGCCCCTTTCTTGGTAAACAGCAAGAAATAAGAAAGGTAAATAATTTTAATTGAAAACCAGGGAGTGTGTGTATGTGGTGTGTGTACAGAGGGGCCTCCTTTATAAGATTTGATCTTCCAATTCTTCTGAAATATCCATAAAATATTATACTTGCGTAAACATGTATGCACGTAATTATGTTGATACTAGTATCCATGATGGAAACACAAAAATGAATAATGAACGTGCCAACAAGGCAGACACTCATCAAAGGACAACGTTGTGCCAAGAGCTGCAGAGGTCAATCAGAATTGGTTGACTTTGCCATCGTTTTGGAACATCTGACCAGTTTCTTAAGACATATGATTGAGCAGCACCATGGGTATTCTGAAGCAGATTTAATATTTTATCGCTTGCAGACATGTTATTAAAAGCAATTTGCCAAATATTCTCATCCAAGGGTGACCATTTCATTTCATTTCTTAGATAACTTAGGTAATATTTTCCGCACTAAATCAACACTGCATACTTGCACATAAAAGTGGTCAAGTAGACGATCAAACCTACTAATACCAAAACTGAAACCCCATGATTGTACGCGTATATCAAAGTGTAATCAAACCTCAATTATTACTGAGCCCGTAGTGCCATATAAGTTGGTTGATTAAATATTTAGCGTCATTTTTATGCCACCGATGGCTAACAGACGATCAGTTAACCTAACAACTGTTTTCTGGGATTAACCAGTACTCAAGCACACCCCATCTCCGCAAGTAACTGATAACTTTCCCACTTGAATCAGTGGTGAGAGACAAATGATAATATGACACAGTGTCGTATAGTAATCATAACAGAGATTGTTGCCAGGCGGGAAATTCAAACTCACGACCCCTGGATTGATAGTCAGATGAGTATATATATATTTAACCATGCCAAAACAACAAATTGCAAAAGGACTTCCTAACTTGGCTATAACCCCTAGGTAAGACTAAAATATATTTCCTCTAAAAATTACACAGTATTCTGCGAAATGGAGTTATGAAGTTTTTATTTTGATTACAATTAGATTCTTTATATCGGTTACATATCGTAAAATTTGCTTCATCTTCAAAAGAATCTGAATGATGAGCTGAAGGTCGTCACGCAGTATTTGCCTGCTGGCTCTTTCCAGAATGGGACTTGTATGTTAGCCGTTCCACTTCAGTTAAAATACAAAAGCATTTGTATTTAATGTATTAATATCTTTTTCAAAAACAACTATATTTTAAGACATTTATAGCTATTTTTCCTGAGACTTTAAAAATGGTACTAGAAGCTTAACGCTCAGCATTTAGAGGAGAGTTCTAGTTCTGGTCGGCCCGGTGTCAGTATAATGTGACTGGATGGGGTATCATACCATGTGTCTGCGGCATGACACTGCAGTGTGACAGCGCTTAGAATACTGTCTCAAGTAGACACTGTCGCGATACAATTGAAAAATTGTTGAAAGCGATGCTAAAACCATACAACAACAACTATTTTTCCTGATATTCAAGAACTTAAATAAATATGAACCCACGTGGATAGTAAGCAAAACCCAGGGTGTCGTGTTAACTATGCTTGTTGTATGATGGCCCTATCACATGGATGTTCAGCAATGGAATTCATTTCCTTCTATTTATATAATATTTACAGTTTAAACCAACATGTACTATTTATAAATTAGCCAGCTCCATATATTGGCAAAGTTAATTATTGTATCCATATGCAGGGCTTTTGTAGTCCCAATGATACTAAGTATTTGGGGGTTTTCAACAAATTTTGTCTTAAAATGCCCTAGCAAAAGCTCCAAAAAACAGTTTAATGTAACTATTTTGAATTTTATGTAATAGGTTGTAACTGGGGTCAGTGATGTACGAGACAAGCTTTGTTAAATATTTTAAATCTTATAGCAAGCAACTGGCTTTAAAGTTTATGAAGTTGACATCATTTCCTGATTTCTGTTACAACTGCATTTAATTGCTCAAAAACTAATGAAAGCTCTTTCCATAGTTAAAGAGAAAAAAAGTAACAAAAGCAAAAAAAGGAAAAATGCACTCAAATTTACAAAGAGAGTAATACAAAAACTTGAAGCCAATGAAGTCAAATTAATCTAGAAAACAACTAGATAGTTTGCTATATTTTGTTGAAATAAACTATTTTGGTAAAATTTTCAGCATTTTTTAATAAAGGCATTTGACACATATTAAATTAAATAAAATCTTAACATCAATTTCAGATAAAAAAATATTTTGTTCAAATTTTCATCCATAATAACATAATAATCATCTATTTGTGTTATTTCAAAAAGTATTTGACTGAATTTGATAAATGTGAAAACTATTTTCACAAAATCCAAAAAATCTTAGGCTGAAACAAGTGCCCAAAATAATGATAAATAAAACAACAGCATAAGAACTGCATTAACCTGATCTGCACGCAGAATATTCTGCTAACATCATTGTTTTATTTGTATGTAAGAAACTGTATTCATATTTTTCAGATAACTTTTTATACAACAGTCACAGTCATGTCAATTTTTGTTTAAAATGAAGACATAAATCTGGATGACCTCTGTTCTTAATCTTACATTATTGCTTGAAAGCACTTCAAGTCTACACATTAAATGGAAAATTTTGTTGATGTCTGCTTTTTGGTGTCGGAAATAAAGTAAAACCAAGAACACCGAACAACTGTCCTAAATTCTGAACACTCAACTCAAATAAGAAGACTTGACATAATTATTTTTATTTTGTTTGAAATCTATTTTAGACTTAAACTCACAACTTCCCAAGTTAATAGGGAACTGCAACAGAAGGAGCATTTATGGTAAGCTGGACGCCTATAATGAAGTTTAAGCCTGAAAAAAAACAACAACTGAACCAAAATCAGTATTGCCACTTACAGCCGTATAATCTGGTACAAGGTCACGTTTTATTTACTACACTAGGTAACATGTGTGATAAATAAATGTATTATATACATGTACATGACATCCGAAAAACATTTACGCAGTAAACAACATCACGTATACATACAGTGATTAATTTTGAAATTGGAATAAATGAGTCCCAGGGAATCACATATATTATAACAATGAGTCCAAGCTGAATTTCAATGGGTCCCAGGTCAGTCATCAAAATTTGAACAACAAAATCAGGACCATTTTTTAATTCATTTCAATAAACAATAGGTCTGAAAGTTTGACTGGTCATTGATTACCTATCTGTGACCATATGTGACTAACAGCAAGAACAGTAGTGTGATATCGGTCAAAGACGTGTAGGACCCCACCCCCTCTTCTTTCGCCTTTTATATGATGATATTTTTATCAAATTAAAGTTATATATACATCCTGTGGAATCCTCAGCTTAATATTATATTTCAGAGTGATATTTTTTTAATTTCTTGTTAAAACAGTTAATTGTTACAAATATAAATTAGCAAATTTATATCTATTTTTTTTTTTTAGTATTTTGTGTACACTGAGCCGCATTTGAAATTTAGCGCAATCTGAAAATTTTTAGCTGAAAAATGTATGGATGAAAATGTTTTACATGCATAAATAAACCAGTGTAACCAGATTATTTCAATCATTTACATGATAAAACATATCTTCATATTTTTATTTACAAACACATTGCCAAGACCAAATTTTCACATTTCACTGAGAACAATCTTTGTTTACAAGCGGTCGATAGCTGGATGGTGTATCTATCGACTATCACACATTCGTGCACATAAAACTAGTCCACAGAGTATGAAAGTAATGGAAAAACCCGGAATTTCTTTGCTCCACTTTTCCATTTTTAACAATGGTGATGCCCGTGCCAACCCAGATTCATACTGTTTGCATATTTTCAAACCTGCGACCTCAAAATGAATGTGTTCGACGGGATGCACATATTGTCCATGCATCCTCAGAAAAAAGTGCGTTTAGGATGAGGGACGCACATCAAAATGAATCACTATGTTTATATATATACATACACGAGTCTTTGTGCAATGATCCCATCCTTTTCAACATCAGCAGCATTACTTACAACCAATCATTATAGATTTCCAAAAATATGTTTTGTTTATATTTTCTAAAATAAATGTATTTTAAGTTAAGACAGCTTGCCATTTTGAATTTTGGGTGGTGATAAAAACAACATGAAATGAGATAGAACAGAGGAATAGTGTGGTTCATTCTTACTGAAATACTGAAAGCGAAAAGTAGCCATTTTTATAATTACTCAATGCAACTTGTTGCGGTTCGAGTCAACAATCATGGAGAAAGGTAAATTCAACAGAGAAAGGTCAATTCAACAATCATGAGCGAGGTTGGCTCAAAGATCATCAAGAATGGTTGTTCCCAGGATTTTTCATCAATTTTAGTCCCTGTGTGGTTCCAAGAAAATACATAAATTTCCCATTATAACTCCTGAATACACACTTCTACAAAACACACAACCTTGAGAATGGCTGAACCGACAAGGAAAAAAACACACATTAAAGCATTTGATAGAGTTTCATAGAGAATGCTGTTTCGAATTCTTTTATAATCATTTCTATTTTAGCAAAGACAATGAGGCTTGTATTAAGGATTGCAACAAAGAACAGTTCTGAAACAGCTCCAACAATTTTACAATGCTGTGTTAAATGTTTAAAAACATTATTGGTTAATGTTAATATAATAACTTTTTGGGGAAAAGGGTTTCTGGCATGTTAGATCTCTGATTTCAATTTTGATAAGTTCAGTGATTGTTTACTAAAATACTAAAAATAATTTCTCGTATCTAAATTGCTGCAAGACTGCTGATGCAACTTTTCCATTGGAATTCTTAATTATAGGAGTCTGAAGAATACTGGACTTGAGAAATAAATCAATATTGCTCCAAATAAAAAATAATTATGTCCTGCAATGGAAAGATGGGCTGCAAATAAAAAGAAAACATTATTTTTTTATAAACTAACATATAAATTTCAGTGTTTAATCATTTCCTTTTGAAACTTTCAAATTAGGGAGGGTTTAACTGAACCTAGTCAAATCATCTTACAACACCCTAGCATAAGGTTAAGGTAATATGTATTATGTTTCAAATTATAAAATGTGCATGTTTGTACTTACCAGACCAGGCCATGAAATAGACTGTCTAGGTTTGTCTGGGTCAGGCCTCTCAGCCCAAACTAAGGTATGTTCCACAAGAAACAACTGGAATATATCATGGATGCGAACCCACTCTCGTCGCGTCCAATCAATATCATCAAATTCGATTAACACCTGAAAAAGTAAATAAATTAGATAAAATTACCAACTTAGACAAGTACTTTTCCATTCAATTTTAAAGTCTACACAGTTTACCATAAAAAGATTACATAAACAAATAGATTTTAACTATTTTTAATGTGGAGGACAAATTTTGCAATAACTTGTAGTCCAACCCATTTGTTTACATTATGTTTGTAATTGTACTAATGGTTATATATGTATATGTTATAAACATAAAATTATTATGCAATAAAAAAATTTTCTAAAGCTAATAAATGTAAGCCATTATTAAGTTTTGCATGCACATTCAAGGGCTAGCAAAGTGAAATTTAATCTTTTTTTTTTTTGCAAAGGTCCAGAAACAGTTTTAGAGGATTCGAACAAACAAATTACATCAACAGAAGAGATTAAAACTCTTATGCTATCAAATGGTTCACAGTACTTAATTATTTAATTTTTGTTCATACTGGAAGCATGCACAGCAAATCAATCTTGATCTTTTTTTTTTAAATTTTCAAATGTTCATCAGAGCTTGCACTAGAAAAAGTACAAATTAATGACCAAACACTGGGAAAAGAGGGTACTGAACCTCGGGCATCTTCAATATTAAGCTCCTGATATCTTTCATAGATTTAATTAAGAAGTAAAACTTTGCGACTATGTCACAGAATCTGTATATACACATAATATAACTTTATTAAACATATACATATTACAGCAATTTCTCTGCAAATTAGGAAGAGACAAGACAGAGCGACGCAATTTATTAATATTTCATTATAGGCAGCTTTCTGCAAAATTCCCCTTTACAATAACAGCATCTCCATGACACACATGGTACAACCTTTCTCCACCAGATTGAAAGATTGCACAAACAAACTATTGATCTACAACCATGTGCTACTGTTGATCTGATGCTACTTTTCAGAGGTTTGGAGTACTAGTGTATGAACTACTACAGATGAGGTCTCCATTATTTCATTAGGGGAACTGTTTACCTTTGCAATCAATATGCATATTCCTGCCTGGAACTCACATGTAGATGGTCACACCTTACCAGGGTTTTCTGTTCTGGTGTGTTTCAATTTATAGATGAGTTATGCTCTGGCACTGGGGAGCAAATTTTATTCTGTGATCTAAATGTGTCAAAATATTCAATCATTTACCTGTACACTTTTTAACTACAGCCAGAAAACAGCTGGTTGACTTTGTGGATCAGCTATGGTGGAATATTTAAAATTCCATATTTATTATCAAAGATCAAAGTTTCTGATTAATGATGTCGATTAGATGTCAAAGTGGCAAAATTGAGTTATGCACATCATATCTTTGGTAACAAAACACCCCATTTATTATGACATAATTTTGTAGAAATGCATTTAGCTGAGCGCTTTCTGAGATTTTGGTTTTAGTTTTCAAGAACAAAACAAAATTGACAGATCTTTCACAGTAAAATTTCAGCTTAACTTCCTGAATCTATTACAGTTACAGTGGCAAGAAAATGCACATTCGGTTCATTTGACCTACTTTTAATGAATTAAATTTTATTGAAATTGGGGTAAGAAGTTGTAATGGTGACTGATTTATTGATATATTTAGCGATATTTTTATCCCATCGAAGGCTTACAGTTAACCTAACCACTGTTCCCTGGAACGTTAACTTGAGCACATCCCATCTCTGCAAGTAACTGATAACATTCCCTATTGAATCAGCGGTGAGAGACAAATGATAATGAGACGTAATGTCGCATATCAATCATCATCAAGACTATAGCCAGACGGGGGAATCAAACTCACGACCCCCTGGATTGATAGTCAGCCGCACTACGGACTGAGCTATTAGAAAAACAATGATCAAATGCAAATAAAGCCTTTTTGATGATCAAGGGCCACAACTCATAACCCACTTCTGAGATGTTTTTATTAAACTTCAAGTTATTTTGGAAGAGAGAAATCTCCAATGCCAGACTGGAGTGCAGATTTAGATTGGACTACTATCAAATTTGAGGCCATATCATAAATTTTATAGACATCTTAATATGGCTATACAACCAAATGTGTAAGTTCAGATAAAGTAATAATGATATAATTGTACTCATTAAAAATTAGAGATGGTCAGCCAACCAGAGACATGGTACTTTTTTTGCCTAATTTGTTTTGTTTACCTGCATATAGTATTTAGGTCAAACAATGACATACAGCAAAGGTAATATCATATGGCAAATTTCATTAACAGCTTCTGTTTAAAAGTATTATGGCGGGTCTGATTAGTTTGTTATGTGGCGGTGTCCTTGACACTATATGCAGCAACATACAACTAAATTTACTGGAATGCAGTTAATTGCATGACAATTGATCCGGGCAAGTGATTTACTGGCCAGTATTAATTAGTCTCTTGTGTGTACATATCAATTAAAATGAGATATCAGAGATCAATTCAGTGGAGTATCTATCAATCTCAAAATAGTGATATGGTATAAAATAGGTGTCAGATCATGTGACCCGTGGGTTCCTCCCAAAAAAATGCTTAAAAATAGACTAAAGGAATTTAACTATGGTGTTTTCTCCCCTCGTTTATATGTCAGTGACAGTTTTTGATAATTTTATAAATAGTCCATAGATTAACCATATATATGTATGTATATGATTGTTCTGCTGCTTCTCCCAGAATTCTTTTTCACTTCTCCCTATCTTGACTGGAAAGAAAAATCACTTCTCTCTAAAAATTAGAACTAGTTTGGCCCCTGATATATGCTGTATACATTAGCCTTAGGTTTTATGTAACACATGACATTAACCAGACGACTCACTTTCATTATTTTATAGATAAAACGGAGAGCGACAGGATTTTTCAATATATTGCAATAGTCTAACTTTATTTAACCACAAAATCTCTCTCAAGAGTCAAAACTGAAATCTATGAGTCAATTTACAAGTTTTATTGTGTCTTACAATAATTATATAGTTTATATAAAACATTTTTACAGTGTGGTTATCGTTACCTGTACTTTGAAAGATCTCTCAGAATTATAAGTGTTCATTTAGATGGAGAACACCATCTGGCACCTCAAATTTATACTAAATTCTGCACTATAAAATATGCAACAATGAGAATTGCTGTGTGTCAGAAATGAGTCAAATGAAATTCTTGTGCATCAAACCTGGAGGATAACAGTCAGTTGTAACCCTGTATAATATTGAAATAGGATCCTTTTAAATAATACCAGAATCTCATTTGTAACAAAAACAAAACAATTAGGTGAAAGATTGTGAACAGATATTTGACAACATATATATGCATTTCAGTCAAATCATCAGCATTTGTCTATCGAGTTTATCCTTCAAGTACAGTGTTTTCTCCAGAGCGTATTTCTTGCATTTTTGATGCAATTAAATCTCATTTGAAGCAATCAAGTTTGTTCAGTGCGTACATTATGATGCAACCTTAAAAATACAGAAATTATGCTCATGTGGGCAAGTTGCTTTCAGAGTTAATTTTACATTGCTGACTGGTTTGACAGATCACGTGGTATTATTCCGGGGAAACCCCGTCACGCTGTTCTATTAAGTTACGTAAACGTTTAATTTGTTATTTCCACTACATTGATGCAATCGTATAGACGATTATGATCACATACATAATTTTCTGTGAAGCAATAACAAACGATCACTGCAACACTACCACCGATGTATACATGGTTTTAGGTTGTTTGTATATAAATATGAAATGTGGAAATCGTGAATACTAAAAAAAGTCATGTTATTTGTTCAGACGATACTCTATCTGAAAACCTTTTTTTTTTTTTTTTATATTTTGAGAAGCGCATGCGCGACATTCCATACCATTGTAAACATCGGCAGGTTAATGTTTTAATGGGACATTCCCGGCGCCCGGCGACATTCCCGGCGCCGTTTATGTTCCTTCAATGGATGTTTAAGAGGAAAAAAGAAATCAATAAAATTATTACATAATTTGAGAAATTTTTATTATTTTTTTAAGTTACCATTAAAATATAATATATTTTTTTTATTTTAAGGTTACTTTACTCTAAAACAAGTCTAGTTATGAGCCAGAAAAGAAATACTTTTTTGGAAAATAAACACAACAAAGTTTTGTTTTCCATGGAGTAAAATCCTTATGAACGCATACGTGTAGCTCAGCTGAAATATAAAATATTGAAATTAATAATCTCATTGCTTTTCATTAAAAACAGTTAGGGCCATGATGATTGAGCTGCGGCCAGTTCATGGCCCTATGGCCATGATCATAAAAACTTTATGTACCGCAATGCCGTTAAGAAAGAAAAGACAAATAGTTTGTAGTTGTTGTTACTTGTTGCCAGAAGTGAAACATTCATTTGAAGTAAAATTGTTTTGAAGTTGTTAACTCTAGTTTTGATTTTGAACTTAGTGTGAAACAGGAAGTAAAACTGTTTAAGTTAAATGTCTTTTTACCTCTATTTATTAGAATTGATTACGTTTAAAACTAGTCAATTGATTACCCCAAGATTTTCAATATGACCCCCAGAGTTTTAGACAGTGGGTCATCAATGACCCCATAAATTTGGGTCTGGAGAAAACACTGCAAGTAAACAGCTTTCATACAAAGATTTTATGTATCATAAAATATTTAAAACACAACCATGTGCAAGATACCAACCAGAAACATATCAAACTGTAACTAACAGGTACTGCACCAACGGAGGGAGAAGTAACTTCACTTCCACCAGCTTGGTGGAAATGCCTGGAATTTAGTGCCATCTTTCAAAGTAATGAAAATGTCTTTAAATGCCTCTTATTTCGAAAATGTAATTACTGTCATCTTCATCATCATCTAATTGTTACATTAAAATTATCATTACAAAATGAGTGAATACTTGTATTTAAATATGTGTACTTAAATGTGATATCAAATAAGTTGTTGTCGCTGTTAGTACACAAAACCATTATGTTTGTATAATAAATACTCATCTCCTACTCTCAAGACCACTGTATTATAAATTGGACTAACTGAAGTCCTACCTTTAGACCCACTAGAATCATGTATTAAATAAAAATGAACAGTCAACATTAGTCATTACTCTTCAGAAGCTACCTATGTTTGCTGTGGTTGGTCAGAGGTCAACTGGAGGGTCGTATTTGAAATCCTTCAAAGATGCCATTGATGGCAAGGCTTGCAGAGGAACTTTGATGGCATTTAGTAATTTAATAATATTAATGTTTCAATATTTACAGGCTAAGTGATGAAACAATCTTTTTATATATTATAACATTATGAAAGTTAAAACCAATTAAATGAAATAACAGAGAAAACAATTTTAAAAGAATAGAAAAACACAGGGAACAGACATTTTATATCCATGTCGCGAATAATCTAGATACAGAAATGGAATAGACATTGATGACAATGAAAAGTCTGAAAATTTTAATTGTTTCACAAGTAAACAGAGCTTAAATTTCCATGTTTTCAAGGTTTTGTCTTTAATTCAAAATGTGTACTCTCCCTAGCTCCGCCTAGTTTATTTATATGCGCGCTGTGATTGGCTGACCTATTTAAACAGTGACTGTCAATTACATGCTAGTTATAAACACTACATCAACAAGCTTTAGATTATGTTGGAGGCAGCTATTGGTCATAATGTCTACCCCTTGAAATGGTAGCAGTAAAATCAGCAGAATGTAACTCAATATGTTGTTGGACTGATGCTTCATCGAAACTTGCTGTGCGTCAAAAATACGCATCGGCCATAATTTCCACGCATTAAAAATGGGTCAACTAGAAATCTTGCGCGTCAAAACTCTAGGGTACGCGTCAATTGAAAACCCTGATGAACCTGGATAAAGTTAATCAAAAGGGCCCCAACAGCAATAAGCTTATTTTTAAACACCTGTACCAGGGTTAAATAAATAGATCACTGGCTATTAGCTTACTTCATTACTTAGTCTGGAGGCAATCCAACTTTTCTACCATAGAGCATTACAATTACACAATAGTGAAATCAAACCGAATGATTAATTGTTACCTGGGGGCGCTGGTTTTACTAGTTTAACTGTCAATACGAAAACTGTGTCAATGTATATAATCGTTTATGTGTACAGTCAGTAATGTTAACTTAACTAGTAACAAAAATGGCCTCTGAAAAAATTAACCAACCATAGAAATGTCTAATGGTTAGCTACTAAAAAAGGAGACAATGTCCTAGATATAAATAAATATAAACAATTTTCGAACACTTAAAATATTGTCACATTGTCGTGACTTTAGTCCAATGGCTGACTCTTAAGAATAAATTGGTACTATATTGTATTGTGGTAATGAACGACATCATTTTCAACAATTTTCATATTACCACACTTCTTTAACATATTTTAAGCATAATGCCAGGCACTGATTGACTAGAAGCAAAAAAACACAAAAACTTAGTATGTAGCACAACTTAAAATATAATTCAGAGTCATACTGATGAGTCTTAGGACCAACCTGTAAGCACTGAGTACTGACTACTTTTCACAACTTTGTACATGGATGACCATGCTGGTTACTGAACCCACAACCTTCTGCACAATGTCATGAGGTTGTGCTCAATCTTGCTCATTTGGCACTCAGCATTTGGAAGATTTGAAAGGTATTTCTAAAGACCAGTTGCTCCTACCTCAAATGTTAGTATATTGGGAGTCCAGACTGGTAAGGATTCCTTCAAATTCATGGTACTATGTTTGTGTATTTGAGTGTTGCACATAAAATATTGTCTCATGCAGACAGTCATGGCATGGCATGATTTAGTGAGACATTGATTTACATACACAGTTTTTATGTACACATTGTTGCATATTTCAATATGGCATCAATTTTTTTTGGTGTTTCACAGTGAACAGATTTAAAATGTGAGGATGAATAAAGTTATCTCCTAATCTGCATCAAAAAATATAGTTTCGAGGTATAAAGCTTAATTCTGGTCACTCTCAGTAAATTTAAAAAGGGTTTAAGACCAATAGCAAAGATACAAAATAGTATTTTAAATGCCACTGCACTGTACAACCTGGAGACTAAAGGACATAACTTGAGATACGAAAGAATGTAGTCATAAAATACTTCAACACAAAATGTAATATGGTCCAAAAACTATGTACAGTTTGAAAAACAAGGAAGAGACAGAAAAGTCAATAAAAAAAGTTAATTATCTAGCTAAATTACTGCACGGAACAAACTGACCCAAAAATGAACAATTAGAATTATTTTGTAATTACTCCTGCATATGATTAACAGTGAAGTGGGGAAAGAAATATATCTTCTTGGCCCTGGGTAATATGTACCAATTAAAACAAAACTGAATGGTCCCTTTCACTTGAAAATCTTGATTATCAGTATAATTAAGTGTTTAAAACACTTATCCAATACCAACATAAATTTACATGTTTACCAAAAGGTCAATATCTTATTAACTGAAATACGAATGCCAAACTGTGTCTCTGTGACTGTTGGAAACAAGGCTGCAGAGATCACATCACAACTTTAAAAAGCCACATGAAGACACAAGTTTATGCATGTATCGGAATGTTTGAGAGACAAAACAGATTAACAAACTAGATCTTAAACCTAGAACCTTAAGCCTTTTATAAAGGCAGAAACATTCATTAAGTTCAAATGCATACCAAACTGACTATATAAGGTAGTTATATCCAGACATGTGTTTATAGATTTTAACCAGATTTATAATGATAGGGATAAAAACTCTGTTCGAAATTGCCTAGCACGTATTTGTAGGTTCCTTCTGAATAGTGTCTATTATAACAGAAGAAAATTATGTACACTACGCTACTGAATTGGACGTCAAGCACAGAAACATGTCTGTGGCAATTATAACATAAGATATAGAAGTAGGATGTAAAAGATTTACAGTTCATTTTATGTTTGTTGTTTCTAAAATCCTCAACTCAACCCGATGGCCCCTAAAAAATCAACACTCAGTGCTGGTTCTATCTAGAAAGGAGACTCAAGAGCACTTCATGTAAGTTCTCCGCTTACTTCCCAAATGAAATTAAAATAAATTAATATAAACTAAATGTACCATCCATGTATAGATTATGGCTGAAATTTACTGACAAACACATGACAGGTGTTATATAATATATTATATACATGACCAAATTTCTAGTTTTATTCAATGGTGGAGGAAGACTTCAGAATGAATCAGAGTAAAACCACTGTCTTTCCAAAACTAACTTTACACACTTTTTCACCAAGCTGGACTCAATCGCATAGTCTAAGACACCAATGAAACTACATTTTTTGAATATTAATGAAAATATACAAATATATTTATCTATACTGTAGGTTCTTCCAGTGACTCAATTACATTTATATGTCTCTGGTTCTACACATCCAATCCATTAAAATAAACTGTATATCACAGTGGGAAACTTTAAAATCAAATGATATATATATATATATATATATATATATATATATATATATATGTGTATTCACAATATCTACTTGTGACAACAGTATTCATGAGGGTAGACTTAGAACATACGTGTGAGTTTTGGCTTGGAATATCTGTTGCCAAGGCTATTTAGATTCCAGCACATATATTCTGCTTTACTTTTCCAAGTCAAGCAAAAAAGTCTTGCTCAATGACACCGCAGCTGTGGCGATCGAACCCACGACTCTATGATCAAGCAACCTATGCTCTACCACTGGACCATGCATATTCATCATGTGTGTAACAAAAGAATGAAATATCAACAAAAACAAAAACAATTTTACATGTACAGCAGATCTGGAGTGGTATTCACCGAACATTTTTAAGAATATTCTTAGACTAGAATGAATTTTGAAAAATATACTTAGAGACCATTGATTGAGGCCAAACTTTGTAAGTATGTAGAGACACCTACTATATAGTCAAATAAGCCCTCACAGTTATTCTACATGTCATGGTAAACCAGATATCTTAGGTTGAAATGTTTGGTTTCCAAGCTCAAATCTACGAATATTCTCAAGAATGGTTGTTGAACATAACACAACCAGAGATATATAAACATGTAATTAAGTCACTGAAACAACTATGAAATCAACACCTGTAGTTTTACTATAAACGAATTCTTTTAAAATAACCCCTACGTGAAAAGATCCACGTTTCTCTCTAATACCATAATGCGCGAAGTTTGAAACAATTGGTACCTTGACAGGACCCCAAAACTTGGCAGGAAAACGGTGGTATTTACTAAGATATCTAACATTATAAGTTGCGTTAGTGTTCTCTTAATACTGACTGTTCACATGGCAATAATATTGTCAGATTTAATATCGGTTATCGTCAAATCATACTGATATACTTACAGATAAATCAAGACTACTTGTGTCTCGGCTAGATAGAGCCCTTACAACTCCAGACCGCCATTCCCATTCGGAAATTTTCTGGATTTTCAACTTCTGCGCACTTCTAACAGATATAAAACGTTTTCCCACTAACTCTTCTCTGTACCTACACGCCATAATTCACACTACGTATCCATTTTGAGTAAAATAATTCCAAATTTTGAAAAATTTCAAGACAAAATCCCTCTGAATGTCTACTCACACAGATTACGCTGCGTATGAATATAATGAAAAACTTTGACATCTGGAAGGTCATTAGGTCGTGTTTTGCAAGCACATACGCTAACAGAAAGTAGTACGCGATGAAATACTATATTTATTCTTTACACACACGTATGCATGCTTAAGTACGGTGTTGTTGATATTTTCACCTGTAGAAATAGTATTGTATTAAATATGGAAATAAAGAAAAGAGTGTGACTTTCTGGCATGGACAAGTTCCATCTGGATATCGATACTGTACTAAATTATATTATCAGAGACTTAAATTAAGTCATTGATCAATATTTAATTCTGGACATACTTTTGAACGTTTTATTAATTGTGACCATTGATATTTGTGGTGCTTCAAGCTAGAAAATATCTTAAAATAAGCCAATTTGTGTAACTGAACATTACAAGTATCAGCTTTTGGTTCAAGTCCTAATCGAGGACTGTGACGGTAGTTTGGTGGATAAAGTGTCGGGCTCTCACACCAGAGGTTGTGGGTCAGGGCCCAGTTTGGCCCAAAGCCTGGGAGCGAGGGCGATTCATATACAGGCTTTGAGCTTTTCACAATCAAGCTGAAATAATATAAGTATAAATCAAACTATAAGTCCTTGCCTTAATGAAGGAATATATATATATGGATAGGTCTTCAGTCTACTGAAAGCCTATATAGATGGGATGATAGCCTACATTTTCATAGTCTGGGCGGGTTAGCTCAGTAAGTAGCACATCTGACTATAAATCCAGGGTCCTTGCCCGGCCACAGTCTCCATGATGATTAATATACATCACATTACATTTTATTGTCACTTCTCTCTTAACCCTGATTCAAGTTTGCAAATTATCAGTTACTTGCAGAGATAGGTGTGCTTGAGTACTGGTTAATCTTCCCGGATCCTAGAAAAGAGTGGTTATTTTAACTGATCGTCTATTTGCCCTTGATGGCTTAAAAAATATGCTAATTTTCAACCAAACAAACCTACATAATATCCATTGTGAGTACTGAGCAGATGACATAGACACATAGGTTGTAAATTTAGTCAATGAATTCTTTGGCAGAACACTTAGTTTTGTGGACTTAGTATGTATTACACCAGTACATATAACTCCTGCCTGAGCCCCACCACCCTGCAGACTGGGACTTTGACTTTCCTCTCTCAGTAGCTCAGGTAAAGGCCCTTTCCAGCATTATTACATGTAACTGGTTAAAAATAAGCTCAAAAACATTTGGTTACAGGGGACCTATTTGTTTTGTTTTATTAGGAACAGGCAATTACTGGGAACTTTTTTTTGTGATAGTTGGGATTTTCTTGGAGTGGTCCATATGATCGTTGATATGGAGAGATGGTAATTTTTTTTTTAAAGTTGGATTACGTAAGTGATTGTTAGTATATTTTTCATTGAGAAAAGGTTGTTGCTTGGAGACAGATTTTGTTTGTTGATCTTTAGTAGTTATTATAGAAATTGAATTGTTTGTCATAGATATAGGTATTTGATATTGAGACTGTTTGCAAGCATTGATCTGATTTGAATATTGAGCCTAATTGTATGCAATCGAGGGCTAACAGGCAATCAGTTTACATAACCACTCTTTACTGAGATCTTGAAAGGTTAACCGGTACTCTAGCACAATCCATCTCCACAAGTAACTGATTACTTTCCCACTTGAATCAGCGGATAACAGTGAGAAACAATGTCATATACATATCAATCATAGACTGTCGCCTGGCAGGAAATCAAACTCACGACCCCTAGATTGGTAACAAGCATTAAATAATACAAACAAATCTGCCTAGGATTCTAATGGATGCTGCACATCAGCTATTTTGTATGTGTTTTAGCAAATCTAAAATATTTTAACTGGGTATCGGTAAAACATTTTTAAGAGACATGTGCCATGTTTTAGCCATACATACAGCAGTACTATTAATTATCTGTTCATAGATCTAACCAAGGCACAATTTGCGTCAAGGCAGCATCTCAAATAACCGTCTTGTGCCACCAAGTAGCTGCAATGTCATTAAAATACCAAGATTGTCATGATACAATGAAGCGATTGAAATTACACTCGAGTATTTTAAATGTTACAGCATGTGGAATGTGACATAATTTTGACAATTACTGAAGCTGTGTTAAAGAGTGCAATTAAGTGACATAATGTACCACATTGTCTCTGTTTAAACGCTCCCTCTAATAGCCGTCCAACCAATTTTGGTAAAATTTAGAAAAAAAAGAAAATAGTGTGTTGTTTTTTTTTTACGTGTTATCATCAGTAAAAAGAAACGTATTTGTAATGTGCATTTACTTGTGAAACAAATTATTATCAAACTAAAATGTATTTTAAATATTTGGATACAAATTAACACCCTCCTTTTGAAAACAAGAGCATTTATTCTGGGGAATACAATACACACAGCGTAATCTTTATGTATTCAGAATCAGAGTAACAATGTTTCCATGTGCAGTTTATCTGTATTAAAGAGTCACACTCTTTTTTCTGAGTGCCATGTAGTATCCAAAGTTTCTGTAGTCAAAATAATATTAAAGTGGCATTGTGTATTGACTGAGTCTAAATGTACACAGAGCGTAACACTGTAGTTGGAGTGTTATTGTGTATTGAGAGTGTCCAAATGTATGTAGTGTGTCATTATGTATTGAGAGTTCCAAAATGTTTGCTGTGTGTCATTAGACTCATCATGTATTGAGAGTTCCAAAATGTTTGCTGTGTGTCATTATGTATTGAGAGTGTCCAAATATATGCAGAGTGGCATTATGTATTGAGAGTGTCCAGATGTATGCAGGGTGTCACTATGTACTGAGAGTGTCCAAATGTATGCAGGATGTCATTATGTATTGAGAGTGTCCAAATGTATGCAGGGTGTCATTATGTACTGAGAGTGTCCAAATGCATGCAGGGTGTCATTTTGTATTGAGAGTGTTGAAATGTATGCAGGTTGTAATTATGTATTGAGAGTTCCATAATGTTTGCTGTGTGTCAGTATGTATTGAGAGTGTCCAAATGTATGCAGAGTGGCATTATGTATTGAGAGTTCCCAAATGTAAGCAGGGTGTCATTATGTATTGAGAGTTCCCAAATGTATGCAGGGTGTCATTATGTATTGAGAGTTCCCAAATGTATGCAGAATGGCATTATGTATTGAGAGTTCCCAAATGTATGCAGGGTGTCATTATGTATTGAGAGTTCCCAAATATATGCAGGGTGTCATTATGTATTGAGAGTGTCCAAATGTATGGAGAATGTCATACTGTAGTCAGAGTGTCATTACATACTAAGAATGTCCAAATGTATGGAGGTTGTCATACTGTTGTCAGCGTGTCATTATATATTGAGGGTGTCCAAATGTATGATGGGTGTCATACTGTAGTCAGGTTGTCATTATGTACAAAGAGTGTCCAAATGTATTGGGAGTGTCATACTGTAGTCAGTGTCATTATGTACTGAGAGTATCCAAATGTATGATGAGTGTCATACTGTAGTCAGAGTGTCATTATGGACTTAGAGTGTCCAAATGTATGGAGAGTGTCATATGTAGTCAGATTGTCATTATGTACTTAGAGTGTCCAAATGTACGCAGGAAGGTACACTGTAGTTGGAGTGTCATTGTGTCCTGAGAATGTCGAAATGTATGCAGAGTGTCATACTGAAATCAGAGTGTCATTATGTACTGAGAGTGTCCAAATGTATGGGGAGTGTCATACTGTAGTCAGGTTGTAATTATGCACTAAGAGTGTCCAAATGTATGTGGAGTGTCATACTGTAGTCAGAGTGTCATTATGTACTGAGAGTGTCCAAATGTATGAAAAGTGTCATACTGTAGTCAGAGTGTCATTATGTACTTAGAGTGTCAAAATTTATGGGGAGTGTCATACTGTAGAGAAAGCGTCATTATGTATTGAGAGTGTCCAAATGTATGATGAGTGTCATACTGTAGTCAGAGCGTCATTATGTACTGAGAGTGTCAAAATGTATGGGGAGTGTCATACTGTAGTCAGAGTGTCATTATGTATTGAGAGTGTCAAAATGTATGGGGAGTTTCATACTGTAGTCAGAGTGTCATTATGTATTGAGAGTGTCAAAATGTATGGGAAGTGTCATACTGTAGTCAGAGTGTCATTATGTACTGAGAGTGTCCAAATGTATGATGAGTGTCATACTGTAGTCAGGGTGTCATTATGTACTAAGAGTGTCCAAATATATGATGAGTGTCATACTGTAGTCAGGGTGTCATTATGTACTGAGAGTGTCCAAATATATGATGAGTGTCATACTTTAGTCAGGGTGTCATTATGTACTGATAGTGTGTCCAAATGTATGATGAGTGTCATACTGTAGTCAGGTTGTCATTATGTACTTAGAGTGTCCAAATATATGATGAGTGTCATACTGTAGTCAGGGTGTCATTATGTACTGAAAGTGTCCAAATATATGATGAGTGTCATACTGTAGTCAGAGCATCATTATGTACTGAGAGTGTCCAAATATATGATGAGTGTCATACTGTAGTCAGAGTGTCATTATGTACTTAGAGTGTCAAAATGTATGGGGAGTGTCATACTGTAGTCAGAGTGTCATTATGTACTTAGAGTGTCAAAATGTATGGAGAGTGTCATACTGTAGTCAGGGTGTCATTATGTACTGATAGTGTGTCCAAATGTATGATAAGTGTCATACTGTAGTCAGACTGTCATTATGTACTTAGAGTGTCAAAATGTATGGGGAGTGTCATACTGTAGTCAGAGTGTCAAAATGTATGGGGAGTGTCATACTGTAGTCAAAGTGTCATTATGTACTGAGAGTGTCCAATTGAGGGAGAGTGTCATACTGTAGTCAGAGTGTCATTATGAATTGAGAGTGTCCAAATGTATGGGGAGTGTCATACTACAGTCAGAGTTTCATTATGTACTGAGAGTGTCAAAATGTATGGGGAGTGTCATACTGTAGAGAGAGCGTCATTATGTATTGAGAGTGTCCAAATGTATGGGAGTGTCATACTGCAGTCAGAGATCATTATGTACTGAGAGTGTCCAAATGTATGGGGAGTATCATACTGTAGAGAGAACGCCATTATGTATTGAGAGTGTCCAAATGTATGGAGAGTGTCATACTGCAGTCAGAGTTTCATTATGTACTGAGAATGTCCAAATGTATGGGAGTGTCATACTGCAGTCAGAGTTTCATTATGTACTGAGAATGTCCAAATGTATGGAAGTGTCATACTGTAGAGAGAGCATCATTATGTATTGAGAGTGTCCAAATGTATGGGGAATGTCATACCGTAGTCAGGGTGTCATTTTGTAATGAGAGTGTCCAAATGTATGGGGAATGTCATACTGTAGTTAGAGTGTCATTATGTATTGAGAGTATCCAAATGTATTGGGAGTGTCATACTGTAATCAGAGTGTCATTATGTATTGAGAGTGTCCAAATGTATGGGGAATGTCATACTGTAGTTAGAGTGTCATTATGTATTGAGAGTATCCAAATGTATTGGGAGTGTCATACTGTAGTCAGGGTGTCCAAATGTATGGGAAGTGTCATACTGAAGTCAGAGTGTCATTATGTACTGACAGTGTGTCCAAATGTATGGGGAGTGTCATACTGAAGTCAGGGTGTCATTATGTACTGAGAGTGTCCAAATGTATGGGGAGTGTCATACTACAGTCAGAGTTTCATTATGTACTGAGAGTGTCAAAATGTATGGGGAGTGTCATACTGTAGAGAGAGCGTCATTATGTATTGAGAGTGTCCAAATGTATGGGAGTGTCATACTGCAGTCAGAGATCATTATGTACTGAGAGTGTCCAAATGTATGGGGAGTGTTATACTATAGAGAGAACGTCATTTTGTATTGAGAGTGTCCAAATGTATGGAGAGTGTCATTCTGCAGTCAGAGTTTCATTATGTACTGAGAATGTCCAAATGTATGGGAGTGTCATACTGCAGTCAGAGTTTCATTATGTACTGAGAATGTCCAAATGTATGGAAGTGTCATACTGTAGAGAGAGCATCATTATGTATTGAGAGTGTCCCAATGTATGGGGAATGTCATACTGTAGTCAGGGTGTCATTATGTATTGAGAGTGTCCAAATGTATGGGGAATGTCATACTGTAGTTAGAGTGTCATTATGTATTGAGAGTATCCAAATGTATTGGGAGTGTCATACTGTAATCAGAGTGTCATTATGTATTGAGAGTGTCCAAATGTATGGGGAATGTCATACTGTAGTAAGAGTGTCATTATGTATTGAGAGTATCCAAATGTATTGGGAGTGTCATACTGTAGTCAAGGTGTCCAAATGTATGGGAAGTGTCATACTGAAGTCAGAGTGTCATTATGTACTGACAGTGTTTCCAAATGTATGGTGAGTGTCATAATGAAGTCAGGGTGTCATTATGTATTGAGAGTGTCCAAATGTATGGGGAGTGTCATACTGTAATCATAGTGTCATTATGTATTGAGAGTGTCCAAATGTATGGGGAGTGTCATACTGTAATCAGAGTGTCATTATGTATTGAGAGTGTCCAATTGTATGGGGAATGTCATACTGTAGTTAGAGTGTCATTATGTATTGAGAGTATCCAAATGTATTGGGAGTGTCAAACTGTAATCAGAGTGTCATTATGTATTGAGAGTGTCCAAATGTATGTGGAGTGTCATACTGTTATCAGAGTATCATTATGTATTGAGAGTGTCCAAATGTATGGGGAATGTCATACTGTAGTTAGAGTGTCATTATATATTGAGAGTATCCAAATGTATTGGGAGTGTCATACTGTAGTCAGGGTGTCATTATGTATTGAGAGTGTCCAAATGTATGGGGAGTGTCATACTGAAGTCAGAGTGTCATTATGTACTGACAGTGTGTCCAAATGTATGGGGACTGTCATACTGTAGTCAGGGTGTCATTATGTATTGAGAGTGTCCAAATATATTGGGCGTGTCATACTGTAGTCAGGGCATAATTTTGTATTGAGAATGTCCAAATGTATGGGTAATGCCATACTGTAGTCAGGGTGTCATTATGTACTGAGAGTATCCAAATGTATGGGGAATGCCATACTGTAGTCAGAGTGTCATTATGTACTGAGAGTGTCCAAATGTATGGGGAGTGTCATACTGTAGTCAGAGTGTCATTATGTATTGAGAGTGTCCAAATGTATTGGGTGTGTCATACTGTAGTCAGGGTGTCATTATGTATTGAGAGTGTCCAAATGTATGGGGAATGTCATATTGTAGTAAAGGTGTCATTATATATTGAGAGTGTCCAAATGTATGCAGGGTGTCATACTATAATCAGATTGTCATTATTTGAGAGTTTCCAAATGTATGCAAATTATCAAACTATAATCAGCTTGTAATGTAATATATCCAAATACATGTAACCTATCATACTGTATATATACAGTTTAACTGTAGGCAGGGTAGCATTTTGTATATAATGTTATATTTCCAAAGTGTCCTTTTATATGTATTCAGAATGCCATACTGTTTTGAAGGTGTCAGTATGTATCCAGAGTGTCATTCTGTAGTAAGAATGTCAGAATATATTAAGAGTAACATACTGTAACCAGGTTGCCATTGGGTATTCATCACAGTGTTAACAGAATGTTGTTCTATAGCCAGGGTGTCATGCATGGAGAGTGTGACATACTGTAGTCAAAGTGTCATAATGTATCCAGGGTGTCATCACTTAAGCATACAGCATTTCATAATGCATTTAGAGTGTCTATATATCGTGGAGAGTCGTAATATATCCACAATGATATCATGTATCCACAGTGACATGTGTCCAGTGCATAATGTATCCAAAATACTATAATATGTACAGAATGTCATAATGAATGCAGAGTGTCAATTACACAGTTGAATGTCATAATGTTACCAGATTACGAAACTGTATACAGTGTCACATTGAAGTCAAAATGTAATGATTTAATCTGAATGTCATGCTGTAGTCAATGTCATAATGTATCAATGGCAATGAAATATATACCTATATTTAGCATAGCATAATAAATGTAGGATGGCATAGTGTAGTCAGTGTGCCGCATCATATCCAGAGTGCCATAATGAAAACATGTGTCATGATGTAGTTATAGAGTGTCATACTGTATTCAGGGTGTCATAATTTGTTCCACATATTTATGTACCCAAAATGTCATTATATGTGTATACAGCATGTTATATTACTCTTTTAGATGAGAATGCCGTTTATTGGTAGAAAATTGTACTCTGGATAATTTCTTGTAATTTCAACAACAACAATAAACAAAATAATAACAATAAGTCTTTATATTAAACGAGAGCACTCATTTGAATAAGTCAGTCTTCCATGAGGTCCTCAAACAACAGCTCCCCTCACCCCACCCCACATTATGTTGTAATCCTGGGGCAAGCCAATTTACATGCACACAGTCAAAGGTACTGGTTCTGCAACAGTTGATATCAAGAGCTTTTTGTACTTGTTTCACTGCTGGCACGTCCATAAAAAATAAATTGTTTGCCATGCTCCTACATACTTACTCAAAATTGCAGCTACCCAAACTTTTAATTGCCTTTCAAAGCATTTAATTTTTTTCCATGATTTCTAAATCAAAATTTAGGTGGAAAATTAGCTACCTACCTACCCACATGAAAAATACTTTGTCGGAGAACAGCAAACAAATATTTTTTAAGGATGGCCTTATTGCAAAATAGACAAGATTAATGTATACCAAGTCCTTGATATATATTGCAAGACTGTGTTCACTAATAAACAATTGATATTAATAGAACAGACGATGCCGACGACACCGCCGGGGTCATGGCAATAGCTCTCCTGGACATTCGTCCCTGCGACCTAAAAACAAGGAAAGTACTCGAAATTTTACTTCTAATTGCAATGTTTTTAATTCAAGATCATTTTGCATTTGTAAAACATTCTTAAACATCTAAGTAAGTTACATACACCTCACATTTTATGTAAAAGAAATCAGTTGCCTGTGAAATTTGAATAGCTAACTAGCCAAATTATTAATTCTTCGCATAATATTTTATCAACATTTAGTAGAGACATGCAAGTTTCCTATCCTTTTATATAAGTTCTTTCAATTCCAGAATCAGTTAAACATGATTTTTTTAAACTAAAACAAAACAAATGGTATTGTCTTAGCTCAAGGTCAGGGAACTCCGTCACAACGTGGTGTGATTCGCTACAACAGTTTGTCATAGATTCACGTTGATCCGATACGAGAAAACAGGGCATTCTCTGATGTATATAGTCAGTTACTTACTGGACACAACTATAAGTTTTAAATATTTTACATGATTGAGTTTCACCTAATATTAATTAGTACTTTCAACGTTCTAATCAATCATGGGTGAATAAGTAAATATGTAAAACGCAAGAATTAATAAATCCTCGCTCAATATGTATGCAAAACGAAAGAGATGGAATTGTCAATAAAAAACATTTATCACTATAGAATAAAAAAGAGTTATAAACTAATTGACTTTTTACTTTTACTATGTGAGAAACTCCGTTTAAAAAAAACTTCATGTGTCGCAGGATTCTTCTCTACAGGGTCACATATTCCAGTCGACACTATTGGTAGGACTATACATACTCTTTGTCTAAGATTCATCGCTGTATTGTGATCTAGATGAAGGCCTATTATTGATTAGATGTCCTTTCTTAGCAACCAATGAAACTGCTCAGATTTTTGAAAATAAAACATTTCATTTTACATTCAATGTCATGACTGTCAGTAGATGTTGACTTCTTTCCTCTGGCGATGACATCATTCGAGGAACGAGAAAGTATATCAACTAAGCCTGTTAGGAGTTAAGTGGAATTTTTTACTAGCCAAATAATGTCTTACCTAAACATGTGACTTTGGACGAAAATGGAAATGAGGCATGTACCAAAACTGTTCATTCATTTGCGAATTCATATCATTTCACTATATCTGGCTAGCACGAACATTGAACTCCCTGCTGCGCTTGTCGGACATTAACCTCCGAAATATAAAATAAAAAAATACAAACTATCAGATACTCGTTATGTAACGTTTAGGTAATCGAGTTTGAGTAAGAATTTGTGAATATACCATTTGCAGGTATGTATTCAATAATTTTACGGCGTCTCGACGTAACGTAACGCAAAACCAATGCATTTGGCATATTCCTCGGTCCCCGTAACAACGACACCTGACCAAAATCACAGATATTATCATTTTGGTGGTTTTATAACCCAGATATTCTCAATTTTTGCAAGGATGTGAAAACATTGACCTGGTTCAAATATTGCCTGGTGAAACTGGGCTGCCATTTAGATCCAGTTCAGACGACGTGGCACACATAAAAGTACGGCAGCTAGGTGACGTCGGGTCATTATTTGACCAGTACTAGTGCATGGGCGCCGCGCAACTCTGATTAGTTGGAAGTTACGACACAAACGGTAACGAATAGTCTGTACTGAGACGCAATGCTGCCCAGTAGCGAAGAAAGCTTGCAACAGACGCTGAAGTAAGTACGTCAACGTGATGTAACGTTCGGTTCCGGTCTTTGTCTCTCCATGTTTACCGTTTACCAGGTCGCTGCAGACTGTAAACAGTTCAGGTATATTGGAAACATGTCTCAAGTCGCTCAATCTATTTGCGACAGCACCAGAACTGGAATGCGACCACTGTGGACGTTAATCTATCCGCTATCATTTTATTGCGTTCGTTTTCAGA
Organism: Panopea generosa; assembly: GCA_029582155.1. Taxonomy (NCBI): domain Eukaryota; kingdom Metazoa; phylum Mollusca; class Bivalvia; order Adapedonta; family Hiatellidae; genus Panopea; species Panopea generosa. The sequence continues at coordinate 56,372,265 of CM055908.1, read as the reverse complement.
AATCCGTAGCATGTTGAAAACTGTGAAAAACTAAAAAAAATTGGACTCAATTGCATGAATCGTATGACGTGGTCTGAAAAACCTGTCGACCGCAAGTGCACGTGGAAAAAGTGGAAATGAATGTTCTGGGCTATGTACACGGTGCATATGAGGTAAACTCCACATGATCTTATTCTCAACATCGCCAAGGTAAAAAAATACAAGTACAGTGGGCATGAAACACAGACAGAGCTACATCAGTTGTACAAAAGGGACGTTTCTTTTTTTTTTTGCTGGGTAGGGCTTATATAGAATATATCATTACAATATTTTTTTTTTCTTTCAAATGATAATATATTCATATAAAATGTATAAAACACATAAATACAATTTTATTTTTTTGTGAGGGTGGGTCCAATGTACGATATATAGACATGTGTAAATAAACATATCTCCAGAACCTCAAGTATACTTGCGAGTATTCGCGTTCCCTAACTTTCATGTTTTCCCCTGCAGATTATTATAGTTTTTGGGTACATTTTGTTTTATTATTTCATAAAAAAAAGAATATATAACGTTACCATATGTGTTTTGTTTTATTAATCTCGAAAAGTTTGAAAAAGTTCCAAGTTCCAACCAAAATTTAATTTCCTATAAACGAATAATGGAGAATAATCCGAGTCTCAAACTTAGGCAGTTAATTGAGAACAAGACATGCATCAATCGATGGGCTAGATAAATACAACACTCAAAACGGGAATACGTATAAAAAGTGGCAAATTTTCCCTAAAATGATTCGTTATATGTAGAGTTTTAAACTACCAGCAGAAGTCTCACGAAACATGACTAATGCTTTTGGGTTGTAAGTACCGAGGTATTGTTTTGCTTCCGTGTGTCGGTTCTAACTTTCACTGACTTAATCCGTAACATAATGACAATGCTCTAAAACTATATACCGGGCAGCCTCCGTGCGAGACCCGAAGTGTAAATGGTAGTATTTGCTTAGGGTTGCACTATTCTAAAATGTTAAAACTATCGACACTAAATCCATGACATTAAAATAAGGATCGACACGCCTCCGTTACCCTGTCGTCACAAACCTTTGACATAACTTGAAGAAATATTTATAATCAGATGTTCAATTTGATCCCATTTTACTTATAATGTACTACATCCCACCCCCGAATGTCAAATATATACTTCATACGTTTGATTATATATTAACATATCAGCGATGATGTCCCCGCTATCGACTAGCAACTGTGACAAAATTTACAAAACAATAATACTGCCGACGTGAATCTGTGACAAACTGTCGACGCGAATCACTCTACGTTGTGACAGAATTCTCTGACCTTGTAGCTGACCATAAAAACATTTTTTTTAACCTGTGGAAACGATTAGCCTTGAGGAAACATCTAGCCTTGCCGAAAGTCCGATGCGACACTTCACCCATTCCGGACCAAGTCTATTGACATAGCTTTCGAACCTCCCGCCTTTGGAGGTTAATGTCCGACTAACGCAGCAGAAAGTTCAATGTTCCGAATTACCCTATGATTTCACCAAGGTCGCGGTGTCACGTATAAATCATCCATTCTGTTTTAATATACGAGATGGTATATCGTAATTTATTACACACGTGCACAGATATAATTATGTATTGCTTTTGTCTATTTCAACTATAATATGGGAGAAATGAATTAATTTGTTTGGGAATATTAATATCGCGACTCGCTTTATACCACAGGTCTCTGAGATTATTACCATAAACAGCCAAATGATAAGCATCTGATATCAAGGACTTGTATATAATTCATTGCTGATATGTACATTTTCCCAGAACAGAAAATAACGGGACTGTGTCACGCATCGTTCGGACATTTCCTCCTGCGAACGAAACGTAGGCGGAAATGGCCGAGCGGTATCTCGAGTGTCACGTGACGCATGATGTCGTGGGTTCGTGAGCCGGTGGCCGCTAAAACAAAAACACCCAGAGCTGATTCCGACGAACGAACTCGAAAGCGAATGAAACTAGTAATCGAGCAAAATGTTTTGGCTGTTTGTGGAAACTCAGAGACCCGTGTTTTAGATGCATGAATGATCTTTAAAAGTTTTCACATCTATGGATATGTGTATGTATCATGGTAATTCGATTATTTTATCTCTGCAAAGGTAGCACATACAATAGGTTATTATTTTATGAAAATGCAAATAGAAAAAAAGTAACGAACGTGTCTGATATTATATCCGTAAACAGCCAGCTTATATTCAAAGCTTGTTTTTTTTTATGTTTTATCAGTGGTGTTTGCCATTCCTTTATTTTTTACTTCAGTTATGTTACACACACCCAACTAGTATCAGGTAAGTTGATTATTGTTTTGTTTATCCATCTGAGGAGAAAAATACCCCAATAAGTTTTAATTGTTCGCACCCACACAGTAAGATAAAGGAAGTTGAAAGCGCAGAATAAAGACACATCTTCTTTTCATTCTGATTTGGTTTAAACATATTTTATTGTCATATTTATACAATTTGGTTGGGTTCTTACAATGTAAGTTACAACCCTTTTGTGTTGAAAAAAATGTGTGTTTTTTGAAGTAAACCATTTGCTAAAAGTCATAATTATTTGCCAGATCTGTTATGAAGTCTTGTTTTAAATAGGTCCTGAAAACACTTCACTTATGCGACCAGCAGACAGATCTTTTACAAAGTATTATTTATATGACGTCCTGAAAATTGACAAATTTTTGGTTAATATAATTAATGTATGCTTGCCAGAAAAGGAGTCCATGGCTTAGCGCCAAGGGGTTTTCTTCAGCTGGCAAAAGTATTTGCATGACTTCCATCCATTATAGGACTAAAGGCCGGTGTCGGTCGTCTGTGGTTGCAGACGATACTATATATATGGCACCTCGACCAGTAGCATTATACTAACGCAGGATTTACCAGCTTTGACTAATGATTCCAATGCATCAATTATCAAATATAAGAAATGTTTTCAAAAGCGAGCGTGACTACCAGACCACTTCAAGTATTTTGTGACTCCACGTGTATGCGGTTCCGAAACAAAGTTGCGGTATAAAACCAGTTGACAAGGAAAAAACACGTTACAGCATCATTGTAAATAACATTTTACTTATAATCAACAGACAAAACAATGCCCTTTTTCATTAGGAATGAATTTGATTAGCAGCTTGTTTGTCTCAGAAAGGGAAATAAATACACAAAAAAGGAGCAGGCTCTAGTTTCACTAAACATCTCAACTTGAGATTTTTCTAAATTCAAATATTTGAAACGCTATAACTTTATTCTCATTGATTGTTTTACATGTTATCCTTTACCAATGAGTAAATATTTGTTTCGACTTCAAATCTGAGTGGTCATTTAATGTGTAACAAGATACCATGTAGAGGAATTGAGATTTTTTAGTTGAGGAAAATCTGCGCTGAGATGTTTAGTGAAACCGGGCCCTGGGAATTAATCTAAAATTAGAAATTAAACAGTATAATGTTACGTGATGTATTGCTGTATTTACGTTGTTTGATCCGTATTCTTCAAATAAACATAAAGCAAAGATGTTCAACAACGTACTAAAAGTGCAAAAAAACACAAACACCATGTATCTAGTTCATTCTCGGAACATGGAACATAGATCTAACGACCGTCTTGTTTCTTGCGATCTGTATTTTCTATTATACAGAGAGACATTACGGGAACCCTACGCAAGAATACTACTAGAGCCGTATCGATCGCCGCCATTGTCACATCCAGTCTAGCAGATTATTTCTATAGATGTTTCACTTATTGACTTACAGTTCGTGTCCCACAGGTCAATGTTCTTCAATACTAATTTCTGGGCTTAAGGAAAGCATGAAAGAGAACTTGCAATTGCTGATTGCGATTTATATTACTTCAACTATTTAATATAGCAACGAAAGTTCAACGGTTACAATTCAAGAAGCATTTTTATTACAATTTATTGTTGTTGTTGTTTTTTTACATTTTTTATGAATAAAGCCAATCCGTAGACACCTTGTCGAAAACGAAAAAGAATAGGAATGATGTCTATGCATATATTTTAACGAGGTCCATTATATCGCGAGACATTCGCGTTGAGTGGTATGTCAATGATTGCATCATTTCTTTAAATAATAATAAAATAAGTAAAATGACAGTACCATAGCATTCAACGGCCAATATTTGCACAACCTTATTACTCAATTACATGTACTTAATATGGCAGACAGGGTACCTAAATGTTCGAAAAAGTAACAAATAAACAATATCTTATACAAACTGAACCACCCATACATAATGACTAATATATATCATATGCATTCATTCAAACATTGTTCAAAGGCATACTTAACTACGATATGAGGAAAATAACAGAATGATCAAAACAATGGTTGGTTAGTTTCAACCCAAATAAAACTGAAACAATGTCCTTACTCTTAAAGTGGATAATATTCATCCACATTTGATTTTTATAACACTGAAATTAATGTTGTGTAACAGCATAAACATCTGGGAGTTACATTTAATAGAAATGGAAAATGGACACAACATCTCAAACCATCTAAAATAATTGGTATATTGGTATAACGCGAAAATAGAAACTTTCTCTTAACATGGCAGCATTTTATAAAATATGCTTATCATACGTTCGACTTCTCCTCGAGCATGAATCTATTGTATGGGATAGTTATACGTTTTCCTCATCTGAATGTCTTGAAAAACTTCAAAACGAAGCAGACTCACACAACCATTTGGTCCCTTAGTATCTCAACGATATCATGCCTTTCCTTGTTGGTGATATGACACATTGCCCATTACGTAACTGAAATGATATTGAATTACCACATGCGCGAACTGCTTAAGTTAAAAATCTTGTATCCCATCCTCGATCTCCTTATGGAGTTCTTTAGAAAATTATATTAGACAATCTGCGTCTTACTCTGATTTTAAGGGAAAGTTGTTTTCTTCTCCTGGTGGGATGAGATTCCTGGTTACATTTTTCATGATAATCGGTATTTATTAGTTACCCATGCTAGAATTAGAAACAAATGCAATGAACTTAATAATGACATTTTTCTTAATCATTCAAGACCAGACGCTATGTAATTATGTAAAGTCGGGGAACTTCCAACGGAGTAGAAAATGTTGAACTTTTTTTTTCTTCAATAAAGTCGTTACAGCAATCTTAGATATTCATTTTTCCGATCTACGAGAGAATTTCACCCTCTAAACATTAATAATATTTGGAAATAACAACTTAACATTGCACGAAAACATTCAAATTTTTCATGTATTTATGTGTTTAAACCATTTAAAAAATAATCCCGTCTGTACTTGTGGATATTTGACTGAAGATGCTGAGCACTACTTATATGTAGCTTCAAGAATTGAATTTTTAGCTTAATTAGAGGGTGGAATAGGTTTCAGGTTAATATTAAATGGCAACTCTAATCTTGTATACGATGATAATACTAAAATATTTAAAGGGATTATATTGGCATATTACCGTCAATTCCCTGTGCTAAATACACACGCCCAGCATGAAGATACACTTATAACTTAGAAATACGCGTCTAAAGTGTCTAACTTCATAACCTCTTTATTAAAAACATATGGTTTCTGAAGCCACGTTTTTGTTTTTGTTTACATTTGCCATTTTCAACGAACCGCTTTCGGGTTTCCGATCAATCATCGGATAACATCGTGAAGACTCGTTCCCGATCTCGTTTTCGAGGCTTTGTTCGGGAAGTTTACGGTGTTCAATGTAAACATTGCGCAGTACTTTATAAGTTTTGGCCAATATTTAATTACTGTTATTTTGGTAACTTTCAAGTAAATAAAGGTTATACGTCAATACATAAGCATTATTTTGTGCACACTGCATACAGGAAAAGTCTGGATTAACAGCATGCTGGTGTTACTTGCCAATATATATAACCCCTTTAAAGCTGTACAACAGTTTATTTTATCTTCAAAAAGATTTGAATCGGAGTTCTAATTAAGAAATTCTTCATAAAAAAGCATTGTTAAAATCAATAAGCTAAAAAAAGAAAAGTTTTCTATAACTATTGACAAACATTCATAATCAGTTTTGATATATATATATCTAGAATATGTAAACAGTTACTTTAATGACAACAACGCAGATCGTACCGGGTTATCCTTTTTTTTATTGTTGTGTTACAAGTCTGCATAGTGTCTAAATGCACCTATTGCATGCCTATTCCTTTCCCAGTCTTCTATTTTTTTTAAACATTAAAAGAACCAAATTGAATTGATATTACTGATTTAAAAAAAAAAGTATATTATTTCAGTTGGTATTAACTGATGGATAATTGTGTACACACTGTGGTTAGTCTTTTTTCATTTTGTATTAACTTTAACCCTTTATCATGTGTTATGCCATATAATGTTTTTTTTTCTTTAAATATTTGTAATATTTTAAGGGAAGGGCCGTAACTAATGTTGTGATAACTTGTGGCCCAACTCCATTGCTGCAATTATAAATGCGATAAAATATGATTAAACTAAGCGACACGGTTTCAAATGTTGCCCCATTGTTACTATGTATTTATAAAATTTGAAGTGTTGTAAAATTCTAAAAAGCCGCACTATCAACAACCAGTATTAAATATTGCAACGAGTTAAGATTGACCAAAGGCATGCATTTTTATGATAACTTAACAGTGGTGTTTTATAAAGATAATCTCGTCTATTTCCGTAATACCGAAGGCTAACGGGATTTGGTCGAGTATTTCCGTACTATCGAAGACTAACTGGGTTTGGTCGAGTATTTACGAACCCTATGTTTGTACCTTAACGCATACACAAGGAAACATTAAGATTTACAGTTCTTAAAAAACATAAATTTTATTTTTATTCTCTCTCGCTCTCCATCCACACAAACATAAAATAATATCATATTTGTGATGTTCATTACGTTAAATCTCATACATGTACAACGCACACCACAATATAACAACAACAATGAAAGGTATATACTATAAAACTGAGAAAATAGTGTCATTTGTGACCATAAGCCAAAATAAGAGTATAAAAATGTAAAATACCGATATCATAAACACAATCTTTTCAGATGAATTGAATTAATAAAAGACAATAAAGACAAATAAGTGATCAAAAAGATGCATTAAAACTTATAGAGACTAAACTAGGAGCATAGTAGGACAGACACAAAAAGAATTCTACCCTTCATTATGAAAACCATTCTAGATTGTCAATTTTAAAACTGAGATCATTTTATCAAACGAAGTTGCTGCTTTCAATAACTCATCCTTTATAGAAACAAAGGTAAGATCAAAGTAAAACTAGTACGTTCTTTCACAAACGAATATCTCAGTATTTCGCAAAATTTTAGAAAGGTGAAATATTGACATTATATGCCGGTCATTGATTTTATATATGCTTCTGTTTTTGTATAGTAAATAGATATCTAAACATTTAATTAACAATTTGCCTCACTCCGACTCTGATACACATATAAAGGGGTAAATAAAGGAACAGACTGTCGGTTGTTGAAATTTAAAAAACGCAACTTCTCCCAGATTCTCTTCAATTTTATATTACAGAAGCCTTCGCTTTTTTTGTCTTCCCCTTCTTATGCTAAAGACATTTTGATTGGTCAATTGTTTATCCGTTAAAATGCGTTACTTAAAGAAGCCTTTTGAATTTGCGTGTAAGATACTTGCTAATGGTCTCTATTTAAATCTGTTTATGCAAAAGTAGTATGGAGATGGGCAGCATCTTCTTCTTTTTCTTCTTGTATCGGTGCAGATCCACTTATGCAGTATTGTCAAAAAGTTAATAAGTACGTGTTGATATATTTTGTATATATTGTTTATTATATTTGTATACATGAAAATATCTGATGTCAGTAAATCATTTGTAGCTCATAGTAGTGCATGCGCTCACACACATAGATTTATTGGATCGGAACTGATTGGAGGCCAATACGCCTCTCACAACAACAACAACAACAACAACAACAAAGAAAATGGCGGCGCCCATTGGTAAGACATTATTTTAATCCCTTTTGGTGCTTGTGTTCATATAAGAATATAACACACTTGATATTGTCCTAAGTATACAGATAAAATGATGTATATTGAGTTCAACTAATAGTTAACGTTTTATTTTAATGCCAGTATTGCCATAAAATAGAATAAAACATTTTAATTGATAACCCGCATTAACAAGGGAGATAAATCTTGTTATTAAAACGTAATTTTTAGCTATTTTTTAAAATAAATGCTGTTTTTCAGGGTACGGTAACAGATTTGCCAAACGACCATTGGACAAATGGTCAACACGGGAAAGATTATCCCTGGCTTCGTCAGTACGGAGGAGTGGTGATCAGAATTGGTAAATCAGTTTGATTCTCATTTAGTGCACAGGAGCTTGGGGAGTGGATAATAACGTTTAATGGGGGTGGGCAGGTCCTCTTGCGTATATAAATAGACAAGGAAAGAAACAAACGTTGACCCCTTTCCCGATCAAAATTAGAATTTCTAAGTCAATAGGCCATCAATTTTGACAAACCAGGTTGGGTTCTATCGCTGAATGATTTATCTTCAAGATCGATCTGGTAAGTAAACCAAAAACGATGTTTAAAGGTAAATAGTCGGCATTAACAGCATATTTTTTGTCCACCAACATCTGTGGCAATGCATTTATCAAATTGTGGGCTTTTAAAATATATTGAACATCTGTTTGTTGTTGTTTAGACAACATGTTTACGTTTTTATTCATAAGCTGACAGATTTCTATTATTGCTTTATTTTCCATAAACGCCTCAGCGACTCAGATCAGAATGGCGCGCTTTGGGGCGTGGCCAATTTGGAAAAAAAAAAGCAGAGAATATCTGAACATGCTACTTCCTTTGCCACAGCTCCTGTGATTTAGTGTTTTAAATGGATGCATACAATTTTAAAATCTAATTTAAACTGTATATAGCCGAGACTGTCTGAATGACTCCTTGTCTTTTAATTTTTCCTTCCATTTTACTATATAATGATTATGGTTGTGTATATAGTGATATCTTTAAAATCTGTTCCCAAAATCAATAAAAACAGCTGTGTTTTTTCTTTATAGTTTATTCTAAACTATTTTTGCTTGGTTGTGAAGAAAGCTTAAAGAGCTTTTTTGAACCACTCTTGAGTCTGATTGCTGAGTGTTCTACAGTACTGAGTATTGTTTTTTGAGAGCTGGGCTTACACTACTGATCACTTGTTCCACAATTTGCGATTTTTGATTAATAATTGCGAAAAAGAAAAGGCTGTTCGTGAATTGTGCGAAACAGATATCAGAGAAAACAATTTGCAAATCATCAACATTAAAGCTTCTGCTTTAGATATATATACCGTCATTTTAATTAATATGCAATGTGGCATAGCCGTCTCATTTTTATCAAATTTTATTATATTTGTCATATACAGACATGTGAACTCTCCTGCATTGTGCGGGAGTCTCCCGTAATCAAAGAGGAAACTTGCAACTCCAAGACGAGAGTCAAAATCTCCCACAATCACATTATCCTGTGTATTATATTTTCACTCCAGTGCAACTTGTGTAAAAACAAACTAACTGACACTGGGAATATCAATCATTGTCCTTAACATGACCAAGATACATAAGCTCCACCTTTATCGGTTGTAAACCAATCAGATTGCATATGATTTCAGAAACTTTCAATGTGATTACACACGAGAAGCGTTACAATCATATTCGACCCAGCACGACTTATTGGCATATATCTCGTATCTTACCAGTTTTCATATAGTTTATTGCTGAAACAATGATAAAGAAAATCAATATATAAAACTGTTATCCAAAGACGATCTTTAACACGTCCTAAACTTTTAGAAATGTGTGACTTGAAGTTCGAAGCACAACTGTGCCACAAGACCAAAAATAAACAATCTGAAAAACTTTAAAAAGTAATGACACAAAATCGTTTCTGAAATTGTTACAGTATTTATTCTTTCTACATTTTCAACGCCAATATAACTATTAAATCATTTGCAAACTAGACATTCAATGTTCCTCGGCAATAAGTTATAACACGAGAAAATTCTCTTCATCGCATATTGTTCGTCATTTTCTGGTATAAGGTATCGAGGCGCGCATGCGCGACTTTCTAATCTCGGTTTAATCATCAGGCTATTTTCTGGTATTAGCCGTGTTTTTTTATTCAACAGGAAAACTCCGGGATCAAAGTGGATATTTTCTATACAGCAATATCTACATAAACACTTGATAATAAAGTTAAAAAATAGTTTCTACCCACTGACTCTGTTTTTTTTTTATAAAATCACACTTAACTGGTTGAATTATTACAAACAAAATAAAATAGAATGCTACTTTCACCACTTTCATATTTATTCAGAAAACTTATTAGTGGTATAAGAGAAGTTGTTGTGATGAATAAATATAGGATTCAGATTCATTAGGAAGTTTAAATCCCCAATGTGAAATGAAATAAAGTATTTCTGTTTTAGTTTCCGTAATTCTATATTCTGTTGACAAGGGATAATACTTTTTATATTTACAGAAAGAGAATTTAATTTACAACAAATTTTAAATACACAAAAAGTGTCAAAGAAAGATTTCATAGAAATGTTGGGAATGGAATCATATTACATTGTGGGTCTACCATTATTATTGGATGACAGATGTTATACCTTGAATCACCAGACCTAAAGAACTTTGATAAGTTTTTTTACCTATGTGTGAAGTAAAAGAATAGAAAGGAATTTGTGGCAATGACAAAATTTTAAAACGTAGTAATTGAAAAACAGTTAACTACCATAATAAAGTAGAGGAAATGCTAATTTTTTAAAGACTCTGTTTTGGATTTGAGCAACTTCCACTAAAGGATTTTTTTAATTTAGAGTTTGCAGAGGAGAGGCATCAGGTCAAGTTTGGGATCAAACCTATAACCTTTGGTGTGAATGGCCAACACTATTTTCACTACACTTCTACTGCTCCACTTTTTAAGCTCACCTGAGCAAAGCTCAAGGTGAGCTATTATGATGGGTTGTTGTCTATCGTCCTCATCTGTTGTCTGTCTGTGAACTTTTAGCTCACCTTAGCAAAGCTCAAGGTGAGCTATTTTGATCGCATGTTTGTCCGTCATTTGTGTTTAACTTTTTTGGTGTGTGCACTTTGGCACCCGCATTCTTCATTGGATCTTCACTAAACTTATATAGTAGTTATATAACCATAATATCTCGGGCAAGTTCTTGAAATGTCCAAATCGGAATATTAATGTGGGAGTTATGGCCATTGAAACATTAAAACATGTACTATATGACCTTGTGTTCACACTAGCACCAGAATCTATTATTTGATCTTCACTAAACTTGCACAGTAATTATATTACCATAATATCTCAGATAAGTTCTTGAACTGGCCAAATCAGTTTATAAATGTCAGAGTTATGGCCCTTTAAACATAAAAAAATGCACTATTTAATATTTGACCTTGTGTGCACTCAAGCATCCTCATTTTTTCATTTGATCCTCATCAAATTTACACAGTAGTTATATAACCATAATATCTTGGGAAAGTTTTTGAACTGGCTAAATCGGAATATTAATGTCATAGTAATGGAACTTCAGTTGTCAAAAAATGCACTATTTGACCTTGTGTGCATTCAATCACCAGCTTTTTTGTATAAATTTTGATGTTCATCAAACTTACACAGTAGTTATATAACCATGATATCTTGGATAAGTTCTCTTGAACTGGCCAAATCAGGTAATTAATGTCTGAGATATAACCCTTGAATTAAACATACATAGTATGGATAATTAGTGTTGGAGTTACTGCCCTTGAATTGTCAATATTGTGTTATTTCACCTTGTGTGCATCTAGCACTTGCAGTTTTTATTTAATCATCAGTAGACTTACACAGCAATTATATAACCATAATATATTGAATGAGATCTTGAACTGGCCAATTGGATAAATATTGGAAGAGCCCTTGAATTGTCAAGAATTGTGTGTATTTGATATTGTGTGCACTCTTGCTCTCACAGGTTATATTTGATCTTCATTAAACTTACACAGTTGTTATGTAACCATACTCTCTTGGACAAGTTCTTGTACTGGCCAAATAAGATAATTAATTTCAGGTGTTATGGTCCTTGAATTGACAAAAATTGCATTATATGAATTTATGTACACTCTAGCACCTGCAAAAATTGTCGATTTTGGCATTGTCTCCTCTGTCAAAGTGAGCAATTGGGGGCCATTTTGGCCCTCTTATTTTTTTAAAGCAACATAACCACGTATTAACGTTTTGATTCAATAAAACACTTGTATAATTGTAATATTTAGCATAAATGGATCATACCTGGTGCAAAATATTGTTGTTTATTGTCAAAAACATATTGAATAATGTAAATAACCTAGTTTATTTTATCTCGGTTATATCTGTAAATGTTTGGAAATTTCTGGGATCATCGGCTCAACCTGGGAAAACAGTTACGTTTTAACTTAGATTCATACCACCGATCTTATTATTATATTCCTGTCATTTGGACAATCAGAGTTTGAATCCCATGGCAATAATTATGTTTTATTTCTGTTCATTTGCTTAGCAAATTTGGTTCCAACAAAGTTAAAAAAGCGACTGTTCTAATACTGAGGAATGATGGAATTGGCTGAGTATAACCAATTAAATTATAATTTTGTCCATCACCGAAGCAGCTTATTTGCATATTAGAATTACTGATCAGTAAATATATATTTAAAACATGATTTATTCACGTGTAATAGATGTATCAACTGTAGAACTGAAGGCGATAAAAATTCATGAAAATGTTTGTTATTCATAAATATGTTGTTTATTTCCTTATAAAATTAACATCTCAAGTCACTGGTTATGCCGCTTTAAAAGTTTCAAAATATTGACGCACTTGACACCATATATCCACTATACATTTGCTTATACTAATTTATTTTAGCTCGATAGGGATGAAAGCTCAGAGCGTATATGAACTGCTTTCAAAGCCGCTTTCTGGATAGAACCAGTACTGAGTGTTGTTATATGAGAGGCGTCGGGTCGATTGAACCCGCAACCTTGGCATGAGCGGCCAACACTCTATCCATTACAATACCATACACTTGGTATATTGTGTATTTATTCTAACAAGTAAATAATTCTGTAATTTATTTCTGTATCTTAATATTTAAGCCTTTAATGGCAATACCATTTTTTTTCCTCTTATGTTTTCTCCAGGGTGTCTGTGAGCAGAGCCATTAAACCATTTGCAGAAAACAGCAGACCATCTGACTGGTTTTCACAGAAGGTAAATAATGACTTCCTTTTCCTTTAATTTTTTAATATTTGTTCATCCATTTTAGACATGTGATTAAAACACATAGACATACAAGACCATCAGTTTTAAAGATCTACATATCAATAATGGGTCAAAGACATTTGGGGTTTACGTGCAATAATTTTTTTTTTGCCTTTTCAATGACAAGAACATTATGAAAGACAATTATGATCCAACTGAAACGTAAAAGCTTTATAGTGCAGTGATTGCTTGATTGCATGTTAGTTTGGATAAGTGTGTTCCAACTTGCACGAGGTTGCACTTGTTTTATATTGAAGGGATTGTTTGATTGTACAACATTTATGGAAAATTCTCATTTTTTTCATTTTAAGTATAGTAACTAGTTTGTGATCAATTTGGTTTAAACATTTTATCATTTTATCAACATATTATATATATTACCGGAACATTTGCCTAAGGAGCTGTCTCAAGATTATATAGCTCTAATCACTGAGGTCATGGGTTGGAGTCCAACACAGTCTAAAATATATTACGTGAGAAAGTTTACTAATTACTTGCAGAATGGTTTTACTGATCAGATATCACCTTCCACCAATAAAGTTGGCTGCCCATTTAACCTGTGATGTTTAAAGATGCCCCAACAAATATGTACATATGTACAGTAAAGTAATAGGATGAGAATGGGGCTTAGCATTGATTTCAACAATTTTACAGTCATATCTGGACGGTGTCTACTTCAGACAGTATTTTAAGTGCAGCCACTCTGGAGTATTTTGTCCCAGGTATATAGCATGATACCCCACCCAAGATAAGATGAAAAGATAAATGTTTTTGTCCTTGATTCAGCATTATCATTATATTTTTTTAATTGTTAATTATCTAATTTTGCCAATGTTTTCATAGACTTGAAACAGTTACTAAATATTGACCAATTTATTACAGAATTGTGCTTTACAATATGCAGACCTGCTGGAAAAAGCAGAGACGCCCAAGTAAGTGGTCATAATTTACTGATAATTTCGTGTCAAGTGTCATTCTCAAGCTGGCTCACATAATACGGCTGCAAATCTGTCTTAAGGTGTGATTTGAATACTCTGTTTGGGTTCAAATGTAACGGTTGAATTGATCATTGCAGGATACTGTTACAAGAGCACCACATGAATATAATGATCTACAGTGTAACCTCAATCAATCCGACTGTGTATACCAGAATACCATGCTTTTTAAAACAACTTTTTCCTTCTATCAGTTATTTTCGGAGATAGATGTGCTCAAGTACTGGTTATCCATCCAGGTTCCAAGGATAAAGTGGATAGGTAGACTGAGCATCTGTCAGCTCTCTGTGTCATAATAATGACACTAAATATTCAAATCTATGCATATATTTCCATATATTTTAATTTGATGTGATATTGCGTGTCTTCTTGGTGTTAATTGTCTAGATTTGGCTTTGCATATCTAGCTTAATATCTTCATAAGACTTCTGTTTGTGATAAAGTGATATAGACAAAACATTTGATTCTGTGGACTTCTCTTATTTCTTATAAATGAACATAATTTTTTACTTTTGCTATGATGAGCCTGTCAAAAATACCTTTTTTGTGACAAATTCAGGAAAAAATCAGTTTTATTTCCAAGAATATGTTGGGGTTTCATTCCGAAAGCTTTGTTTTAAAAGGAGCAATAAACAACCCAACAAACTTTCATTCAAACTTCTATCCCACAAACGCATTAAATACCGACCGCAATTGCTGCAGTTGGATGCATACTTCCTATTTTCTCCAAAATCAAATCAGACAATGTATTTTCCTTTAATCCAATTAAATAACTTCAATTCCAGAAATTGGTCTTAGAATGGTTTACTGTTTTTGTAACATACCGGTATGTCGCATCAACTTTGAATTTCCAAGTGCTAATATTTTGCCAAAGAATCAATCTATTTTTAGCAAACTTTCTACTCTTGCTGGTAGATTGCATTTCTGATTCTTAGATTTTAGGCAATTTTAGTACTGGTAATAGATAATGTTAATGACTTTATATAGTGTTATGCAGGCTTAGAAAAAAGAAAATCTTAGAAAAGCATCATTCCCACACACCCCTAAACACCTTGCACATGTTAAACTACCCAAAAGTTTGATTAGTTCGCTGGCCTCGTAAATTACATGTCGGTGTATTGTTGATCCCCATTCTGATGGGGATAGACATCTAGAAACTCTCCATTACGATGAAATGCTTCGATGAGGATTGAAATCTGGAAAACATCTCTCTGACAGGGATGGAAATCCTGAAAAACCCTCTCTGATAGGGGTAGACATCCTGAAAAAACCTATCTGATTGGAATAAAAATCTTGAAAAGCTCTCTCTAAAGGGGATGAAAGTCTAAAAAAAAACCTCTCTGATGGGGATTGAAATCCTGAAAACTCCTCTCTGATTAGAATCTATAAAAAACACTGTGATGGGGATTGGAATACTGAAAAACCCTCCTGATAGGGGTAGACATCCTGAAAAAACCTATCTGATTGGAATAAAAACCTTGAAAAGCTCTCTCTAAAGGGGATGAAAGTCTAAAAAAAACCTCTCTGATGGGGATTGAAATCCTGAAAACTCCTCTCTGATTAGAATCTATAAAAAACACTGTGATGGGGATTGGAATACTGAAAAACCCTCTCTGATAGGGGTAGACATCCTGAAAAAACCTATCTGATTGGAATAAAAACCTTGAAAAGCTCTCTCTAAAGGGGATGAAAGTCTAAAAAAAACTCTCTGATGGGGATTGAAATTCTGAAAACTCCTCTCTGATTAGAATCTTTAAAAAACACTGATGGGGATTGGAATACTGAAAAACCCTCTCTGATAGGGATAGAAATCCTGAAAACTCCTCTCTGATTAGAATCTTTAAAAAACACTGATGGGGATTGGAATACTGAAAAACCCTCTCTGATAGGGATAGAAATCCTGAAAATCCCTATAACATTTGTCATATTATTGAAATAGAGCTAAAATGGAATATCAGTTCAATTTCAGAGGATTTCCATTATTTTCCAAATCTCATCTTCATCTCCATTAGTGTATCTAACATTTTTTCTCCATTTCTTACACAAAAGTTGTATTATGTCTGCTTAAATATTTAAAAAAAACAACATTTGAGTCCTCAGTTAAATGTTGAACCAAGAAGTTTATAAACTGCAGTTGAACTTAGTTGATTCAAACACAGCTGGCTGAAGTACCACAGATGGCTTGAACCTCTAATTTGGTCCTGGCCAAATCTTATATAATTTCTGTTGTTTTGCCTCCAATGGCTAGAACCCGGATGGCTGGAACACTGGAACTAGAAATGATGTCCCATGAACATACCTATGTTTTTTTTTGGTTGAACAGTGGTTCAAAAATAAAGGAAATCAGACTGACTGTGTCGAACTCACGAACCCTGGATTGATAGTCAGACGCATTACCGACTGAGCCAATCAGGCCCGGCTGTGACATGACTGGTTGGTTCGTTACAGATTTGATTGGCTTGTGATTACTTATATGATTACGTGACATGTATTAATGGTCTTTGGTTATGCAACATTATTTTGAATATCATTTATTGTATTGCAAGTTTTGAATATAAACTATGAGAGTGGTCTTGGGGTAAATTACCCTTTTGTTGGACACAAAGTGATTTTGTTGATAATTTTTAGGTGGCTGAGATGGTAATATTGTAAATATAATACAACTTTTGTCTCAACTTATGATAATGAAATTATGTACTGGGTAATCTAAATTAGAAGTTTATGATTATGACACTGTTTTCCTTTAAAGGAGGAAGAGAGGTGATAAGAATGAGCGGGAGGTGGTGGAGACGCCGGCCAATCAGATCGTCCGCAAACTTACCATAGAACGGATAGAGGAACTCAAGCAGCTCATACAAGATGAACAGCAGAGATACAAGTATGTATACAAACAGTGACAGAGATGCAAGTATGCATACAAACAATGACAGAGATACAAGTATGTATACAAACGGTGACAGATACAAGTATATATACAAACAATGACAGAGATACAAGTGTGTATACAAACGGTGACAGAGATACAAGTATATATACAAACAGTGACAGAGATACAAGTATGCATACAAACAGTGACAGAGATACAAGTATATATACAAACAATGACAGAGATACAAGTGTGTATACAAACGGTGACAGAGATACAAGTATATATACAAACAATGACAGAGATACAAGTATGCATACAAACAGTGACAGAGATACAAGTATGCATACAAACAATGACAGAGATACAAGTGTGTATACAAACGGTGACAGAGATACAAGTATATATACAAACAATGACAGAGATACAAGTATGTATACAAACAGTGACAGAGGTACAAGTATATATACAAACAGTGACAGAGATACAAGTATGCATACAAACAGTGACAGAGATACAAGTATGTATACAAACAATGACAGAGATACAAGTATGCATACAAACGGTGACAGATATTACAAGTATGTATACAAATGATGACAGAAATACAAATATGTATACAAACAGTGACAGAGATACAATTATGTATAGAAACAGTGACAGAGATACAAGTATGCATACAAACGGTGACAGAGATACAAGTATGCATATGAACGGTGACAGAGATACAAGTATGTTTACAAACGGTGACAGAGATACAAGTATGTATACAAACAGTGACAGAGATACAAATATGTATAGAAACAGTGACAGATACAAGAATGCATACAAACAGTGACAGATAAAAATAAACTTTTAAGTTTATGGTATTTATATGGTGATTTCTCATTGACATTGTGTTTTGATAAAGATGCCTACATGCATCTCAGGCATGCTTACATCACTGTAACAGGTTGTGTGTTTTGACAAGTGGCCTATATGCATCTCAGGCATGCTTACATCACTGTAACAGGTTGTGTGTTTTGACAAGTTGCCTATATGCATCTCAGGCGTGCTTACATCACTGTAACAGATTGTGTGTTTTGACAAGTTGCCACATGTATCTGGGGTGCTTAAATCAATGTAACAGATTGTGTGTTTTGACAAGTTGCCACATGTATCTGGGGTGCTTAAATCAATGTAACAGATTGTGTGTTTTGACAAGCTGCCTACATGCATCGCAGGTGTGCTTACATGACTGTAACAGATTGTGTGTTTTGACAAGTTGATTGCTTACATTACTGTAACATGTTGCTAGATGGAGCCCAGCTTGGTATAAAAGTCATTCTGTGATGAGGCTGGTGGTTCTACTCAGATGGATTCCGCCAACAATGAAACTGGGTGCCAAAATTGACTATAAAGTTACTCCATTTAAAATGCAAGAAAGATAAAGAACAAAACAAAAAAAAACATTTCATAGTAGCTTTAAAAATTACTTAATAGAGTTTATGCTGAAAGTTTTATCAAAATAATTCATGCCTATTACTAGTTATTGCAAATTATGTTATTGTTTGCTAACACTAAATTATCATTGATTTTCTTCACTTAAAATCAATTTTTGATGTAAAGTTTTGTTTTACCTGACAGATTTTCAAAAGTAAAACGTTGTCGTTTATTACTAAAAAAGATTGATATTCTGATATCTAATTAATATAATTTTATGCCACTGAACTGTATTTATAAAAGTACTTTTGGCTTTGACTGAAACAAGTACCCTAAACAATAGGTTTTATCTGGGTGGTAGCATAGTGGATAGGGTAATGGCTGCTCATGCCAGTGGTTGCGGGTTAGATTCTAAGCTCGATTCTATGCTTCTGAAAAAACAACTCGGTACTGGTTCCAACCAGAAAGTGGACTAGAGAGTGGATCATATAAGGTCTCACTACACAGTTGAATTCTATTCTTTGTTCTATATAAAATAAGGTCTTGGATTTCAATGGTAAAAAAAGAATACGACATAGAATTTTTTTTTAAAAACATAGAGAAGGAGTGGAGTGGCATAATTAGTAAAAACTGTATGAATGTAAAATATTTTGATAAGTTTGTATTGACCTCATATTTTATAAGTATTTTTTTTTTCATAGCAGGAATGTAAACTCACATAAAAAATGCACAATAACTGGTAAGTTGACCAGCTTGTTTTTTTTTTAAAGAGGATGCAGCGACACCCTGAGATTTTTCGAAAAACAAAGTCCTCAGATGCTCACAAATGCATGCATATGTTGAAATCGTATAAAAGTCACTTTTTTAACACCACACCTTTTTTTTTTAAGCTTAAGAATCATGTTACCATGGAAAAAAAGGGGCGCAACTGTGTAGTGAGATGCATAAGCTCTGAGCTTTCTTCACAATCAACATAAGAGAAAATAGTAAACTAAGGCTGGCAGATATCAAGTAGATTCATAAATATGTTAATCTCTTTGACTCTTTCATTATTATTTCACCTTTATAGACAGCTGAAGAAAGAAGTTGAAGGTATTCGGGCAGGCCAGTTTGATGACAATCTATCTGATATGTGGGACAAAATACAAATGTAAGTCTTTTATCACCCAATTTCAAATTTGAAAAAATGCATTTCATTGAATCCTTTCCTAGTTCATTCAAGGATTATCTAATGGGCTTAAGTGACTTTAATGTTGTGGTTTTTGATTGGGGCAATCATGTTTAAGAGCCATAGAAATGTTTTACTCAACCAAATAGCATGCAAATAAAATAGAATATATCTATTGTCTCAATAATCATCAGTATGGCTGAGTGATGTAAAGGGTTGTTTCAATATTACATAACACTCATTGTTGAGGTTGCTTTGAGTTTAGTTACAAAACATTATGTTGCGATATTTTACCATTAACTTGCGGAAGGCTCTACTCAGATTCATGTATTTGTGTTCTTTTGCTACCAATAAAACTGAATACCATATATAACCTGTAATGCTTTAGAAATAGTGTTACACTACACTTACACAATCCTTTGTTTTGAGCATTGAAAGATTGAGAAAGTCACAAACAGTCATTGGATTTTTAATTTTGTGTTGTATGATGTTTAACATCACTTCCAAAAACTTTTCAGTCATTTCGTGATGGTATCTACTTGAGACAGTATTCTTAGCGCTGCCACCCTGGAGTATCATGCCACAGATACATGGTATGGTACCACACCCAGTCACATTATACTGACACCGGGCCAATCAGACCTAGAACTATCTGCTAAATGTTGAGCGAGGAAGCTTCTTGTATCCTTTTCAAGTCTTTGGTATGACCTGGCTGGTGATAGAACCCATGACTTTCCTCATGAGAGGTGGACCTTCTACCTATAGACCACCGCTGCAGTTTTAATTTCGTGAGGAATATTGTTCAAAACAAAATTCTGGCTTCGAATTGATAGATAGATAGATCAGTCCTTTTACTTCTTCTCTTCTTTTTTCCAGTTTGCAGCAGAAAGTTCAATTTTATGCAGTAGAAAAAACTACAGGTTATTACGATCAGGTTTTGTTTAAGCTCCATTATTTCTTATACTTGATACATGTGAAGGCATTTTTAGCTATTATATATTTGTGAAGGCATTTTTAGCTATTACTTTTACAGGGAAAAGAAAGCAGCAGAAGACAAGAAGAAAGAGGAGGAACGTAAAGCAGCGGAGGAGGCAGCAGAGAGGGCCAAGATTCAGGGTACGTGATTCTTTTGAGTACAGGTGAACTATTGCAGAGAAGGGGAATCTTGTCAGGGTAGGTGAACCTTGTCAGGATAGGGGAACCTTGTCAGGATAAGTGAACAATGTCAGGATAGGTGAACCATGTCAGGGTAGGTGAACCATGTTAGGGTAGGTAAACCATGTCAGGATATGTGAACCATGTCAGGGTAGGTGAACCATGTTAGGGTTGGTAAACCATGTCAGGATAGGTGAACCATGTCAGGGTAGGTGAACCTTGACAGGTAAGGTGAACCATGTCAGGGTAGGTGAACCATGTCAGGGTAAGTGAACCATGTCAGGATAGGTGAACCATGTCAGGATAGAAGAACCTTGTCAGGATAGGTGAACCTTGTCAGGGTAGAAGAACCTTGTCAGGATAGGTGAACCGTGTCAGGATAGGAGAACCTTGTCAGGATAGGTGAACCATGTCGGGAT
Organism: Panopea generosa; assembly: GCA_029582155.1. NCBI lineage: Eukaryota > Metazoa > Mollusca > Bivalvia > Adapedonta > Hiatellidae > Panopea > Panopea generosa. The sequence goes on along the minus strand of CM055908.1, from coordinate 56,350,858 downwards.
AGGTGAACCATGTCGGGGTAGGTGAACCATGTCAGGGAAGGTGAACCATGTCAGGGTAGGTGAACCATGTCAGGGTAGGTGAACCATGTCAGGGTAGGTGAACCATGTCAGAGTAGGTGAACCATGTCAGGTTAGGTGAACTATGTCAGGGTAGGTGAACCATGTCAGGGTAGGTGAACCTTGTCAGGGTAAGTGAACCATGTCAGAGTAGTTGAACCTTGTCAGGGTAAGTGAACCATGTCAGTGATGGTGAATTTTCTCAGGTTAGGAAATCATTCTTGGAATAGAAAGACAATGTCAGAGTAGGTGGACCTTGTCATGGAAGATGAACCATGTCAGGGAAGGTGAACCATGTCAGGGTAGGTGAACCTTGTCAGGGTAGGTGAACCATGTCAGAGTAGGTGAACCTTGTCAGGGTAGGTGAACCATGTCAGGGTAAGTGAACCTTGTCAGGGTAGGTGAACCATGTCAGGGTAAGTGAACCTTGTCAGGGTAGGTAAACCATGTCAGGGTAGGTGAACCATGTCAGGGTAAGTGAACCTTGTCAGGGTAGGTAAACCTTGTCAGGATAGGTGAACCATATCAGGGTAGGTGAATTATGTCAGGGTAAGTGAACCTTGTCATGGTAGGTGAACCTTGTCAGGGTAAGTGAACCATGTCAGGGTAGGTGAACCGTGTTAGGGTAGGTGAACCATGTCAGGATAGGTGAACCATGTAAGGGTAGGTAAACCATGTCAGGGTAGGTGAACCATGTCAGGATAGGTGAACCATGTCAGGATAGGTGAACCATGTCAGAGTAGGTGAACCATGTTATGATAGGTGAACCATTGTAGGATAGGTTAACCATGTCAATGTAGGTGAACCATGTCAGGATAGGTGAACCATGTCAGGATATGTGAACCATGTCAGGATAGGTGAACCATGTCAGGATATGTGAACCATGTCAGGGTAGGTGAACCATGTCAGGATAGGTGAACCATGTCCTGGTAAGTGAACCATACCAGGTAGGTGAACCATGTCAGGGTAGGTGAACCATGTCAGGGTAGGTGAACCATGACAGGGTAGGTGAACCATGTCAGGACAGGTGAACCATGTCAGGGTAGGTGAACCATGTCAGGGTATGTGAACCATGACAGGATAAGTGAACCATGTCAGGTAGGTGAACCATGTCAGGATAGGTGAACCATGACAGGGTTTATGAACCATGTCAGGTAGTTGAACCATGTCGGGGTAGGTGAACCTTGTCAGGGCAAGTGTACCATGTCAGGGTAGGTGAACCATGTCAGGATAGGTGAACCTTGTCAGGATAAGTGAACCTTGTCAGGATAGTTGAACCATGTCAGGGTAGGTGAACCTTGTCAGGGTAGGTGAACTGTGTCAGGGCAAGTGTACCATGTCAGGATAGGTGAACCTTGTCAGGATAAGTGAACCTTGTCAGGATAGTTGAACCTTGTCAGGGTAGGTGAACCTTGTCAGGGTAGGTGAACCGTGTCAGGGTAGGTAAACCATGTCAGGGTAGGTGAACCATGTCTGCGTAAGTGAACCATGTCAGGGTAGATGAACCTTGTCAGGTTAAGTGAACCATGTCAGGGTAAGTGAACCATGTCAGGGTAGGTGAACCATTTTAGGGTAAGTGAACTTTGTCAGGATAGGTGAACCTTGTCAGGGTAGGTGAACCTTGTCAGGGTAGGTGAACCATGTCAGGGTAGGTGAACCATGTCTGCGTAAGTGAACCATGTCAGGATAGACGAACCTTGTCAGGTTAGATGAACCATGTCAGGGTAGGTGAACCTTGTCAGGATAGATGAACCATGTCAAGGTAAGTGAACCATGTTAGCGTAAGTGAACCTTATCAGTGATGGTGAATTTTCTCAAGTTAGGGAAACATTCTTAGAGTAGGAAGATAATGTCAGAGTAGGTGAAACTTGTCAGGGTAGGTGAACCATGTAAGGGTAGGTGAATCTTGTCAGAGTAGATGAACCATGTCAGGGTAAGTGAACCTTGTCAGGGTAGGTGAACCATGTCAGGGTAAGTGAACCTTTTCAGGGTAGGTGAACCATGTCAGGGTAAGTGAACCTTGTCAGGGTAGGTGAACCATGTTAGAGTAAGTAAACCATGTCAGGGTAGGTGAACCATGTTAGAGTAAGTAAACCTTCTCAGTGATGGTAAATTTTCTCAAGTTAGGGAAACATTCTTAGAGTAGGAAGACAATGTCAGAGTAGGTGAGCCTTGTCAGGGTAGCTGAACCTTTTCAGTATTTGTGAACTATTTCAGTGTAAATGTAGGTGCACATTCTTCAGGTAGGAGAACTTTCATTAGGTAGGCTTGCATTGTTAGTGTAGGTGAAACTTCTCAGTGTAGGCAAACCTCAAGGTAGATGGATTTTTCTCATTATAAACAAATGATCTATATACTTTTTATGGGGTGGCATATAGTAATCGCAGCAATCTTCCGTCCTTCCGTCCGGTATTTCGTTTCTGGCCTGTATCTTTGTCATGCATAGATTGATTTTGTTGATACTTGGTACAAATGATCAACATAACATGGCAACGTGTCGTGAGTAAGACCCACACCTGTACCACAATGGTCAAGGTCACGATTTGAGTTTGTTTGAATACACTTTAAGTCTGTTTGAGATTTCGTGTCTGGCCTGTAACTTTGTCATGCATAGATGGATTTTATAAATAATTGTTACAAATGATCAACATAACATGGCGATGTGTCGCGAGTAAGACCCACACCTGTACCTCAAAGGTCAAGGTCACAATTTATGTTTTTTTAACAACATTTTGAGTCTGAGATTTTGTGTCCGGCCTGTAACTTTGTCATGCATAGATGGATTTTAATGATACTTACTACAATTGATCAACATAACATGACAATGTGTTGCAAGTAAGACCCACACCCATACCTCAAAGATCAAGGTCACAATTTGAGTTTGACAACGATTTGAGTCTGTGTGAGATTTTGTGTCATGCCTGCAACTTTGTCATGCATAAATGGATTTTTATAAATACTTTTTATAAATGATCAACATAAAATGACAATGTGTTGCACTTAATATCTAAACTCCCACTTCAAAGGTCAAGGTCACAATTTAACTTTGTTTGACATCACTTTCAGTTATTTTGACATTTCTTGTCCGGTCTGTCATCTATGGATAAATTTTAAAAAACACTTGGCTCAGTTGATCAACATGAAATAATTAGGTGTCGCATGTAAGACCCAGAACTTTTCCTCAAAGATAAAGGTCACACTTTCAATTTGTTTGATATTGTGTGTCTGATCTGTGACTTTGCCTTTAACTTTGCTCAATTTATCAAGATGACATGACGATGTGTCATAAGTAATACCTAGACCCATACCTCAAAGGTCAAGGTCACACTTTTAGTATGTATGACAGCACTTTAAATCTGTTTGAGATTTCAAGTCCGTCCTTTAACTTTATCCTACATGGCTGGATTTCAAAAACACTTGGCTCAATTTATCAACAATTGATCTGTTACTTGGTCTTACATTTAGGGATTTTAAAATAGCTTGACACAAGTGATCAACTTGTCATGATGATGTTTCAGCAGCATTTAACTGTTGAAATACCCAGACCATTACATCAGATGTCAAGGTCAAGGTTACACAAAGGTCAAGGTCACACTTTAATGTAAAAAAAACAACATGAAATTGCATGTCTCATTTGAAATATCAGTCCATTTCTCTTTATATTCATGGATACATCGCTACCTATTATAACAAAATTATATTGTTATTTTTCAACGACCATTTAGGGGAGGGGGGGGGGGGGGCATGTGACACTTACCAGTGACATTTCTTATTCAGGATAGATTTCCTGTTTCTTAGCATCTTTTCATGGTAGATAAACCATCTCTTGATCCTTAAGCATAGGAGTACCTTATTTGTTTAGGTATATAATTATCCACTCTCTTACGATAAGTAGATATTCTCACAATAGATGTACTGTTTCTTAGTATGTGGATTTTGTAATAGTTGACACACTTCCCTGTGGTACTTGTGGTAAGTGTGCTTTCTCACAATAAATATACTGTTTCATAGCAGGTGGATTTCTAATAGTAGACAAGCTTTCTTATGATACCTCAGGGTAAGTCTGCTTTCTCACAATAGATAAACTGCTGTATGGAGGTGTTCTTTATTTTCCAGTTAAAGGGAGATAAATCTCAGTTGAAATATTATTCAGTAGAAAACCAATCATTATACAGTTTTATGATATCAGTAAAAATATTGTACCTGACAAACAGTGAAATATTAAAAATAATCCACATGTGACTTATTTTAGGTTTCTTGTTTGAATTAATTACAAACAAGGTTACAATTAGGTGACATTGCTGGGAGAAAAAACACTAATTAAATTTATGTTATGGGAAAAGCAATTGGCAAAACCTGCCTAACAAACCATGATTTACACTTGATTGTGCATTCATCTTGATTTTTTAGTGAACAAATGAATTGTCTGAAGCCAATATACTGAGATATTTCCAGTGCTTTAAGTTTAATTGGAAAAGTGTGAGTTACGACACCTTTCCTAATAGCAAGAAATGATTGCTAATACTTGTCCATGTTATATAAATATGATGGTAATAAATATAATGGTTTTTGTGTTTATTACAGCCGCTAGAAAGATGCAGGGTATCGTACGTACAACAAGTTCTGTGAGCAGTCTGTCGGAGGTGGATGAAAGTACTCAGGACTCCATACCAGAACATCTTAATGTGGAGGTGGGTAGCTAGTTAATGCCTAAATGTAATAGTGGATAACAGTATAAAAGATATTTAAGTGTCTCCTGAAAATGTCATTTTTATTGATAAATTGGGGACAAGTCAGAAAATAGCTGAACTTTTAATGTATGAGAGCCGTATCATACTGACAACACAGAGCAGTACAAGTTTGATGTTTAGTGACCTTTTAATGTCATTAAGGGCTAACAGATGATCAATTAACCTAACTGCTCTCAGAAGGCTTACCAGTACTGGATTACACCCATCTCCACAAGTAACTGATAACTCCTCACAGGAAACAGCGGTATTGACACACCCATCTCCACAAGTTACTGGTAACTTCCTCACCGGAAACATGAGAGAGATGAATGACAATGAGATGCATTGTCATATACCATTCATCATGGAGACTGTGACCGGGTCAGAATTCAAGCTCAGGACCCTGGATTGAGTCAGACATGCTACCGACTGAGCCAATTATGAACGATGAGAGCATTATGAGAATTATATGGAACATTAAGTAAAAAGAAAAAGAAAATTTAAAATTAAAATAAAGACATAAAGATTTTGTATTATTTTTAGACCACAGATGATGAGATGCCTGCCACGCCCACACCAATACGCCCCATCAGTATAGACATTCCTCACCCTCAAGTCCAGGAGCCATCAAAGCCAATTCCTCCCACATCTCCACTGTTGTCATCTCTACTCCAGAGTAAACAGATCTCTGTAGGCAGCCTTCAGCAGATCAAGGCTGTAAGATAACACTTCATCAATTATCATGAAATTCATCTGCACTCTTTTAGTTCTGTATATCTGTTTATGTATTTATCTGCTATCTGATATTGCTACCATTGCACAATGTATTGACAGCTTTTAATCTCCTCTGAAAGATGGCATTTTTTCACAGTACCTTGCTGAAAATAAGGCCAAATAGGGCACTGTTTGAGTGCTGTTTAAACACCCTGGACCTGACTCCAGATTGATTTACAGCAATTACTGTATGCAAAGTACGTTACATGATATTATCAGGGTGATTGAGACAAAATTTCAGTTTTATGATTTTTTTATCAGGAAGCAGAAGCTGAGCATGCTCTGAAGCAAACGCAGGCAGCCAATCAGGCTGAAGCAGCTCAGGAATTGTCCAATCAGCAGACAGAACAGGCAATATGTGATTTAACCCAAGGTAAGTCTTAAACAAGAAGAAACTAATTATTATAAAAATAAATTAAATAAAACAATGTATTGATCTCAGTTTAAAATTTAAAGACACACTACAAATTTGATTCACTGAACTCTTTTTTTTGAAGTTTATTTATCTATATGATGTAAATAAGTTAATATGAAATTTCAGTTTTCAATACCTTGAGATTGTTATAATAATGTTACAGGTCCATAAGTTTAATTGAATGTGTGAATATGAGTAAAAGAGAGATTTTAAGGTTGCTACATCTCCTTTCAAATCCAAAAATATTTTTACTACCTACAAAATAAAACATTTATTGTTAAGTTTTAAATACCCATATATGTTTTTGTTTTGTTTAGAAATCCCAAGTGTTGGAGAATTACTTGATGCAACAGCTTCATTACAAACCAAGGAGACAGAAGTGGTAATGGACCCTGTTCACATAATACCTGAGGTCAAGACAGAAATTGATGTAGAAACCACAGACCACGGTAGGTAGCAACTTGTAAATGATTTGTGAAACAAAATATTAATTGTCACACTACATGATTATAAAAAAGAGATAGCTATTGAAATTTGTTGGTTTACAGGTGGGTATCCAGGCATATGCACGTACGCCATTGCAGACAGTTCGTCAGCAAAAAGTGAAAACTTAGAAAAAAATGAAGGCTGAGAGGGTTACATGTTAATTTCTTCTGAATATATCTGTGGTTATTTACCTATTTCTCCTGCAGTAATTATTTTAGTTATTTTTGAATTAAGAAAGCATCATTTTTTTTCTTATTTCTAAAATGTTATTGGGAGAAACCCCCAAAATCCGTCTCCCACACTTACTCTAACTTGCAACATTGCTGCTTATATCTGGCTTTGACCTCAAACCTGTTCAGGTATGCTCCTGGTTTATATGTTCAGCAATATATCAGATATTTTACAGCAGTCAGTGCATATAAGCATCATTCTTGGTATCCACTAGTAACCAGTACTTGATACACTCTATCTCTGCAAGTCACTGACTATCAGTACTTCCCCCACATATCCAGTAACGGGGAATTCATGGCTGTGGAACCAAGTTCATGACCAATCATCAAAAGACAGAGCAGAAGAACAGAATCTATAGAATATTTAACCAAGGACCTTTAATAACTTGCTGTGTGGATCATCTTACCACAAGGACAATGCTATTGGGTAACTTGGGCAAGAACTGTGGCATAATTTATTGACCTTGCTCTCAAAAGTCTGAAAGACCGATATTGACATCACCCACAATATGCTGTAATTATGACACAACACATAATGCTGTCAAAGTTACACAGTCTTGGTTAATCAGTGTCTGTGTTTCCTAATACAAATTTGCAAGGTAATGAAAACATATACAATTTGTGTTTTTCCCAGTCAAATGAAGTACACAGCATTAATTTGAATTGAAAATGTTGTCTGATAAGCAATAGGTTCTGTATAGTAAACAGGTTTAGCAGGTCTCTGTGACTCATGTTATGAATATTTGGAAACTCAAAACCTGATTACCTACCAGTGCCCTCATTTAAGGGGCCAAAGTTTGGCCCAATGACCCCTGTCTTGGATTATAATTTTTTCCCTTAATTTCACTGAAAATTCCCCTTGAATTTCTTTTTTGTAATTACTCTTAGGGTGGAATTTTCTAGTTAAAGAAATTATGAAAACCTGCGACTGGTCAGGCTTATCATATGTCTCTAATGCTTGCACTGTACATTGCCTTAATCATAACCAGGGTCCTCTCTTCATTTTGGGGGAATGGGGTCAGGGCTCTCTGAAGGGAAATTTTCACATTGTTTTCGTACCTGTCGTGTGGAATCTGTGGTTATGCAAAAAAAACATTAGATATGTACAACAAGTTGTAAAGAACATTAAAAAACAATTTATTAATAATATTAGTGATTTTTATATAATTTTCAGTCATAAAGATAGAAGTTGACCAGAATGATATCAAAGAAGAAATTGTTGAGTGTGACCACATTGTTGTCGAGGAAACTGTAGAAGTGACTACTCATGAAAGTCCAGTAAAAATACCACAACCTGTGAAATTGGAACCAGTAAGTCAGGTAAGAATTACATGAAATTGGAATCTGAAATTGAAACCACTAAGTCAAGTATTAATAATGTGCATGAAATAGGAACCAGTAAGAAAAATATGTGTAATAATATACATGATATTGGAACCAATAAGTCAAGTAAGAATTACTTGAAATTTAAACCAGTAAGTCAAGTAAGAATAATATGAAATTGGAACTGGTATTTAAATTCAAAATAATAGTAAAATTTAGTTCATGAAAATGAACTAGTAAGTCCAATAATGCTTAATGATATTAGAACCTACTAAGTCAAATTAAGTTAATGAAATTAAAACCAGTTAGACGAATAATAGTTACATAAAATTGTTTTGTGATACTAAAAGAGCATACAATGAACTGACATTCCTTGTTACAGCCCACAGCCGTCGCAGAGGTGACAGAAGAGGAGGAAGTACTGCCAGTCTCGAATTTTGTAAATGTGGATGATGAGATTTCCGTTAGAGATGATCCCCCGTCCCCAGCCAGTAGCATATCCTCACGTATCAGTGAGACCGGCAGTAAATCCAGTAGTAGGAAATCTAAAGGTAATTATTTTAATTATCTAATTACCCCCCAAATAAGACCATGTGTTGTGTCCTTGAAGAAGGACTTTATATTGAGCATGATTTGGTAAAGGTGTACCAGCAAGAACTTATTTCACAATCATCGTAAAAGAACCCTTTACTCCATGCATGCATTTAAATTGGGATCTTGCCCAAATTTTGAGTACTCTTTTTCCTGTTTATTCTGATTAAGGAAAAATGGTGAAGGACCTGTTCTGATTGTCATTACAAGCAATCAGAACTTGTCCTATAAGGCTTTCAAAGGTGTTATAAGGCGCCAACACAAAGTAAATAATTCTTTCAACTTGCATTCACAACTGAGATCATTGGTTCAAAGATTGTGAGAAAGTTTGCCTGTTACTTTTTGAATGATATCAGTTAAACTCGGATGCATCTTCATGTATAAAACGTGTTATGGGTTGAAAATGGATGTTGAACTCCATTCCATTTATTCAGGATTTTTATGTAAAAGGGTATTCAAAGTTATTTTGTTGTATTTAACATGGTACTTTTGTAGGTATACAGTATATTGAAAATGGAATCTCTGTTATAAGTGTAGTTCTATAAACTTATTTATTTTGCATCGAATGTGAACAAGTTCTTACAACAAATCATGCTCAAAGATGAGACTAGTTTCAACAATTAATATTACACGGTGTTTATTTTTTACAATTTATTGCCACTTTTGATGTACACTGGAATTAAACTTAATAGGAGACAGGTTCTATAATAGGAGACAGGTTCTATAAGCATTGAGCTTTCTTCTGGATCCTTTTCACATATCTGATATTTGAAATGTTTGTATAAATATGTGTTATGGTGAATAAAATATTGTTTAAACTAAGCATATGTGGATAAAGTGTCTTGCTCAAGACGACTATACATAGCTGTGGATAAAGTGTCTTGCTCAAGACGACTATACATAGCTGTGGATAAAGTGTCTTGCTCAAGACGACTATACATAACTGTGGATAAAGTGTCTTGCTCAAGACGACTATACATAGCTGTGGATAAAGTGTCTTGCTCAAGACGACTATACATAGCTGTGGATAAAGTGTCTTGCTCAAGACGACTATACATAGCTGTGGATAAAGTGTCTTGCTCAAGACAACTATACATAGCTGTGGATAAAGTGTCTTGCTCAAGACGACTATACATAGCTGTGGATAAAATGTCTTGCTCAAGACGACTATACATAGCTGTGGATAAAGTGTCTTGCTCAAGACGGCTATACATAGCTGTGGATAAAGAGTCTTGCTCAAGACGACAATACATAGCTGTGGCGGAAGATCACTTGTTTCAACTCATGATATAATAGCCAATCATTAGACTTATTATCCAGTAGGAGTGCTCTGATACTATGCTTTTCTTTTTAATGGCGCATGTGGCATCCAGATTTATTGATGGAGGAACATAATTATGTAGATGAGTTTGGGTAAAACCACCGTCATTCAACAAGTAATTGGCAAAGTTTCTCACATGAAGTAATAGGAGCGAGCGGGGTTTGAATCTGCGATCACAGTGGCAACAAGAGATAAATGAGTTATTTTTAGATGGCCCATTATACCATTTGACTACAAATAGACAAATGTGATAGATTGAAATTAGTTTCCTTCAATGATTGAGAATCACAAATCTTTATTGACAAGTGTAATAGAATGAAGACTCAGATATTTATTTGTTGTTACCATTATTTGGTGACTAGATTTTAGATTTGTAAAGTGCATGCATTAATTGAAAATGTTGGGATCGATTTTCAAGAAAGGTCTTAGAAAATGCTCATCAAATGCTTTAAAGTATGTGTATTGTGATGCTGATTACGATTCATTACAGGTGGCAGGACATCTGCTGGTTCCAGGCGTGGTAGTACACGGGTTACCAGACGATCTAATGCTGTAAGTTATTTGTGGTGTCACATGTACACTTAAAGTTATCTTGATACAAAGAATAGCATGCGGTAAAGACTCATGATCTTGTACACAAACAATGACCTCAAAAGGATAAAAAAATGGCATAACCTTGGAGTCATATATTTGGCTCCATTTAATGAATATATAGAATATTTTCTCTACAGCTACAATGCTCAGAGCTTTAACATTTTGCATAAATCATTGGTTTCTAGTAGTGTTGTTCCAATTACTTGATTATTTATTAGCCACTTTGTTACTAAAAGCAATCGGCACGATCATCAATGATGGATTTTTGGTTGTCAATGATCTGTACTAATTCCTGTAGAGCGTTGTTTTTCCTTAGGAATAAATTAAACGCTGATTGCATGGAAATTAAGTCAGGCAGCTAATCAAACTTGCCTAACCAACTTACGGACATGACTGACAAATAAGAAGGTAAATGTGACAATTCCTTCTCAGGGAAATATATAATTACAGACTCCTGCGACCATTTGGGGTTTATATATATATTGTTGACATCTATGTTACTGGGCATTTTGTAGTTTTTGGTCAGAGATCCAAACAGTTTACTCTGTACTTACAAATTACTGACTTTTCAGGATGACCTCAGTTTCCGTCCAAGTGACATAGAAACTTCAGACGATGATGGCGACTCCAGTGTCGTTAACCTTGCCCAGTCTGGAGTATCAGCTTTCTCGGAATCAATTCCCAACAGTCCTCTGTCTCTATGGTAATTATTGACAGATATTTAAATAATCTTGGGTTGATAATTCGCTTTCTATCTACGCCAGTGTCGTTGTCATTGTCCAATTAAAGTTTTATTTTCAGCACAGTTTGCTTTGTTTCTAAAGTTACAGATATTTAACTTCATAAACACATTCATATTATTTTACAACTATTTTATAACTTATTTAGTTTCTAAAGTTTTCCATAGTTAGTCCCTAAAACTAAAGGGTCAAGTTTTTTGTTTAGCTAGGGTGTTTTTTCTTTAAAAATAATCTGTTTTGTTTTTTACAGTATCTGTAATAATATTGATTCTTTTAACTAAATACCATCATGTTAGAAAAGTTTACATCACCTAATTAATGGACTTTTCTTTGTTTTTGCCAGTTCTGATACAGAAGACGATAAAGTATACAAAACATGGAAGAAGTCCATTATGTTGGTGTGGAGAGCTGCAGCTAATCACAAGTAAGTTAATTGTCAAAATGCACCTGATTAAAAAAAAATGAATAAAGGAAAAAAAATATATAGAAAGAAAGAAAAACTACTCTCAAGTCAGCCCCCTGGGTAGAACTACTGCTGAGTGTTGTTGTTTGAAAGGCTGAGCTGGTATCCGAACCTACAACCTGTAACATAAGTGACCAACTATCTATCTTCTAGAATTAAAATTGCTGACTGTATTCTCTTTTTTAGAATTTTCAGTAAAGGTAATAGAATATACCATATTATTTAAACACCCTAACATCAGCTTTGTCATTTTCTACCCATTTCAAATTAGCTCCATGATCACAAAGGACCAGAATTACTGTGTCAAAGTATAAGGCATGTCTTTACAGCCGGCACATGGCACATGAGCTTAATTACATATGCATATATATCTTAAATGTAAACCAGTCAGTCAGGTTTGCTGCGCAAAGAAATTGGCTATATGGGAGGTGGTCTTGTGGGTTAGTTTACTGCAATAAAATAAGGATATGAAATACATCTGTAACCATTTACTGTTAATGTGTATTTTGCAGGTATGCAAATGTTTTCCTGCACCCTGTCAAGGATGACATTGCACCAGGGTATTCTTCGGTTGTAAGAAGGTAAGGCATGCAGATTAAATTATGAACCAAGATGTTGAATTATTTATTTCTAATGTATTTTTTACCCAGTTTGGCCATAACTTGTAAAATTATAAGACTTTGTTTTTTTTAGTTTGATTTAATCATTCATTAAAATTATCAGTTATTAAAATTATAATCAAAAATGTGTTTAGTTTGTTTAGGAATATTACTTCTAGAGTTGTGGCCCTTGAATTGTAAAGAAATCAATATGACTTGATTACTGTTGATCATATTTTGAATTGTTTTAAATGTGATGATTGGTTGACATTAGATGTGTGCAGCACTGTCTGGCCATTGTTGGATGAACTATGATTGGTTGTTTAGTGATAATGGGATGCATAATTATGTTCTTGTCAAAAGCTATATTAATAAAAACCTTGCTTGATATTTCATTTCGTAAGAGCTTTATTAATTAGTTTCATGGAGCTGTTATGAAAGAAGAAATTTGTACTGATAAAACCAGTTGACACGATGGCTGATTTCATTTTGAAAATAATGACAACTTTATTACTATGTTTTACAGAAAGAAATCTCCCAATTCAACATTATTGCAAGAATAGGCTACTGTTTAGAATTATGTACCTTCCACCTCTTTTTATAGAAACGATAATTTCTTTTGTCATTTTAAGATGTCTGATTCAGGGTCTTGATTGTTTTACTGCCCGATTTGAAATGGAAGGATAATGTTAATAATTACTGTTATTTTTGTTCACTATTTTGTGTTTATTCCTGCTTTGTTCAGACCAAAGAACTTGACGATCATCAAGCGCCAGATTGAGAACGGAACGACCCGCACAACACCAGAGTTTCAGCGTGACATGATGTTGATGTTCACAAATGCCATAATGTATAACAGTTCTAATCACGACGTGTACAAAATGGCGGAAGAAATGTACAATGATGTCATGGAACACATTGAGGTATGTAATGGTCTTTAAGAAAGCTTTACCACTCTGGATTTAGAATATTTACTTTTTAGCTCGCCAGGACGAAGTCCAAGGAGAGCTATTGTCATGACCCCGGCGTTGTCGCCGGCATTGTCTGTAGGCACCCAGGTTAAACTTTTGCGTTTAAGTTTCACATATCTATGCAACCACTCATTGGATGTGAATGAAACTTTGCATGTGTCTTCACCATCATCAATGGAACACACACAGACAAGAACCATAACTCTGGATTGCATTTTGGCACAGTTATGGCCCTTTTTGGACTTAGACACCCAGAGGCAAGCTTTGTTGTCTTCTGACAACTCTTGTTAGACATGGGGTATGGGGGAATATTGATTTTAAAACCGTTAAACAATGGTTGTGCTAGACGTTGGAAGTTTGTTTACTGCATATCTATTTGAATTCTATTAAAAGAAATAACTGCACTTACCTGTCACTTCTGAGGTCACAAACACATTAAAAATTTTGCGGACAGCGCAGACATCAAGTGGACAGTACAGACATTAGCAGACATGCACATTTTATCTTTATAAATTGGTTTGGATAATTTGTTTTCAAGACTGATTTCCCCTTTTATGTTCCCTAAGATTTTGTTAGCGCGAATCCTCTTATAATTTTTTCAAATCTGATAACACTTGTGGGTGTTATAGAAATCTAGTTGACATGCATATATTATCGTCACATTTAAGACGGATAATTTTTTCAAGAATTATTTCCCTGTTTCATGTACATACAATTTTTTTTTCAACAGTGTTTCATTTATTTAATGCGGATCAGCACACCTTATCATTCATCATATCTGCCAGGCAGTAAACCAGTACTAGACACACCGTGTCATTGACTACTTCCCACCCTATTCAGAGGGGGGAAACTTGATCGTAGAATAAACATCACAACCAATCATCACAGAGACTGGCCTGGTGTGGATTCGGAATTGAAAGTCAGACAGGTTATTTTGACCTGACACAACCAAATGGACAAAACATGTTCAGATTCTGTGTAACATTGATTAATTCAAGTTTATTTACGTTTGCAGCAATATGTGAGTACTCAGATTATGGTGCAGAATTCAGAAGCAAAACTTCTACGTCCAAACCGCAGAAATGAAAGTAGTGACAAGGTATGTTCTCCTGTTATGAAGCGTTACCATTACCTACAGTACGAGTTAGTTTGTTAATTAAATGCTTATAATAGTTTTATTAAAAGTTTAAAAAGATTAGTTTCATTTTGTTATGCCTTTTTTCAGCTCTCTGGGACGAAGTCCAAGGAGAGCTTTTGTCATGACCCCAGCAGCGGTGGCGTCGTCTATAGACACCCAGGTTAAACTTTGCATTTAAGTTTCAGTTATCTATGCAACCACTCATTGGATGTCAATGAAACTTCACATGTGTGTTCACCATCATCAATGGAACACACACAGACAAGAACCATAACTCTGGATTGCATTTTGGCACAGTTATGGCCCTTTTTGGACTTAGACACCCAGGTTATACTTTGCATTTAGTTGCGTTTCAGTTATCTATGCAACCGCTCATTGGATGTAAATGAAGCTTCGCAAGTGTGTTCACCATCATCAATGGAACACACAGAGACAAGAACCATAAGTCTGGATTGCATTTTGGCACAGTTATGGCCCTTTTTGGACTTAGACACCAAGGTTATACTTTGCGTTTAGTTGCGTTTAAGTTTAAGATATCTATGCAACCAATCATTGGATGTGAATGAACCTTCCCATGTGTGTTTACCATTATCTATGGAACACATACAGACAAGAACCATAACTCTGGGTTGCATTTTGGCAGAGTTATGGCCCTTTTCGACTTAATTTTTCAGGTTTAAGTTTTTTATCATGTAAGATATCTATGCAACCACTCATTGAATATGAATGAAATTTCGCATGTGTGTTCACCATCATCATTGAAACACACAAAGACAAGAACCATAACTCTGGGTTGCATTTTGGCAGAGTTATGGCTCTTGAAGACTTAATTTTTCGTTTGTAGACACCCACATTAAACTTTTGCGTTTAGATGCGTTTAAGTTTTGGTGTTTGCCTCCAATCTCAATTTTTCCATTGGTGGTGAGTTTTTTCCCATCGGTGAGCTGTATTGTCTTCTGACCACTCTTGTTAATTCTCAATTTACCAATAAACATGATAAACATTACAATGTATAACTTTTGAAACAAATCCCAGCCAATATTTATGTTATTTCTCAGATTTAACAATTCACTTTTCGCTTGCAAGATTATATGTAAAAACGGCAATAAGCACTTGTATATCTTTATAAGCTAGCCGGGACGAAGTCCAAGAGGAGCTATTGCCATGACCCCGGCGTCATCGTCATTGTCTGTAGACACCCTGGTTAAACTTTTGCGTTTATGTTCTAAAATATCTACGCAACCACTCATTGGATGTGAATGAAACTTCGCATGTGTGTACACCACCATCCGTGGAACACACACAGATGAGAACCATAACTCTGGATTGCATTTTGGCACAGTTATGGCCTTTTTTGGACGTAGACACCCAGAGGCTAGCTTTGTTGCCTTCTGACAACTCTTGTTAAACTTTTGTGATCTGTTGTTATTTTTTTTAAAGCACATTTTTAAATTTTGGGAGAGAATTTGATGTAATTGAGTTCATGGATAAACTATATATAGCTTGAGGATGTTTTTATTTTTAGGAGGAAGAATCTCGAAGGCGACGGACGTCCTCAGAAGCTCTGGCAGAGGGAGGTAAAACTAAAAAGAGGAAGACGAGAACTGAGGAGACATGAGCTGTTCAGAAATGAAACACAACTTCGGATGTTTATGGGCCAGAATGGGCTTTAAGAGAAAATCTTCCCATGATACAATTATGTTTTACAGTTGAATAGTGGAATGAGAAATGTTCAGAAACAATATTGAAACAAGTTAATCATTAACTGTTTGTTTATTACACCTAAGCAAATTAAGAACATATGAGGATCCGTTTCTTATTGATTTGCATTTAGTTAGATTATTCTATGAATAGTGGAGTTTTTGTTCCAATCCTGGTGTCTGCATCAACATCCACATCCCAACTGAATTAATGTTTTGGGACATTTTGTTAATAAGTGTATTACTTCCATTTATTTGGATGAAACTTGGCACGATCGTGCATGATTATACAATGAAGCAGAAGGTAATATGCTGGGCACCTAACTTCAAAGTGAAGGTCATATTGCAGGGTGAAATGTCACATTTTCCTTTAAACTCTGAGTAAAAGTTTTGGTGCAAGTTGTTTACAGCTGCTGGGTTTGTCTACAGTTATTTGCGAATGAAACAGACACAAGGGTGTATGCTTATACTTGGAGGCATTTTGTTACAGTAACGGGCTGCTATATTCAGTTTTAAGGCCAAATGTAAATATGAAAAAGTCGAACTGAACTTGTATATAAAGTTTAGGTGCAAGTTGCTTAAAACTATGTTGCTTACACTTATATAATATATGATACTTATTCTGGTATAACTCATATATTAATTTCCAGCCAAAGGCTCTATTTTCTTTTGATAATATTAATCATATAAAGGCCTGCATTACTTTTTTTTTCACCGATACATTTTATCAGAGCATATTACAGATGTTTTTTTATAGGAAATACTTTGTACTATTGTTTGAACATGCCCAGTCTCATTTCTTCTTTGTCTGAGCCTCCTTTTCTCCTGTATTTCTCCTCCCCTTTTCTACTGTATTTTTTTTTAAAAATGTAATAAAATGATAAATAATGAATAATTCTTTACCCCATTTTAACCTTGGTGCCTTTGTGGGACCAACCACAACAATCCCGTCTTTTTTTCAACTCTTCCTTTTTTTTTTTAAAAAAAAAATATTTTGTAGTAGGGAACTTATTTCAACTCTGGTAAGAGAATTTGAAAGTTTTGCATGTATACACGTTCCAGGTTCATTTTGCATATTCATTTGTTGCTGTTTGTTTTTCAATCTGTATGTTAATTGTTTTTTCTTTTTTTGTACATTGGAGTGAGCCAAGCAGTTTCCTTTCTGTTGACATCATGACCATTTTTTTTTTTATCCCAGTTCATTCATTTTGTTTCGTTCGATTCATTATTGTTTTAAAGATGATACCAGAGTTAGAAATATTAATGTTCAATAACTGTGTGACATAAGGGGGAAAGAACACTTGTTTTTAAAACATGTTTCTTGCTGATTAGTTCTCAATCAATGTTTTCAATCATTTCACTTGTAAGTATTACTGATGCAGCTGGGCCTGTGTTTCTTATGTTGATCATGTTGTAATTGAATTGTTTCACATATTGTCAATTTAGAAATTACATCAGTGAGGGAACAATTTAGATGTTTTTTGTCTCTATATAATATACCCACACTATTTTGTTTGTAATTTATTCAAAATTGTATTGATTAAAAAATGAACAGCTCTGGGAAAATATGCTGCATGTTTTGAATTTTGATTAGGCCATAAATTAATTGCTAGATTATCATCTCTGCCCGCCCGGTAATTTTCATGCCACTCCGACCCTTTTTATTTTCGTAAAAAAAAATTATTAAAAAAAAACATCAAAAATTTTAAAAATAAAAAATAAAATCTTCCTGCCCTCCACGTTTTTAAGGAAAATTTGGATGATAATCTAGCAATTTATTTATAATGGCCTTATGACTTGGAGAGGCCATCAGAACAAAGGAGCTCAGTGGGTATATTCATGTGAATTGGTCATACTTTCCTAGGTTCCTTGGTAGTTTTTCCATTTTAGAATAAATGCAATATTGAATGAGTTGCTACAGTTTTCTTACATGATTGTAGGAACTGTGTGGTCTCTAAGGAACTGTTTCAAGATCACTTAGGCCATAAGAAATTAATTGCTAGATTATCATACTGCCAGCCCCTAATTTTCATGCCGCCCTGACCCTTTTTTTTTTTATCAAAAAGAAATAAAATCCTCCTGCTCTCCCCGTTTTTAAGAAAAATTTGGATGATAATCTAGCAATTAATTTATAATGGCCTTATCTCTATCTGCTGAAGTTGCGGGTTTAAGCCCAGTTTGGTTTATAAACTGAGAAAATTTACCAGTTCAATGCAGAATGTTTAAATGTTTAAAAAATGATTTGATTAACATATGATATATGTTGGATTAACATATGAAGTATGTTGGATTAACATATCATATATGTCATATTATGAGAAAAATATGATATATGTTGGATTAGCATATGATATATGTCAGATGAACGTCTGATATATGTGGGATTAGCATATTATATATGTTAGATTATGAGAAAAATATGATATATGTTGGATTAGCATATGATATATGTCAGATGAACATATGATATATGTTGGATTAGCATATGATTTATGTCAGATGAACATATGAAATATGTAGGATTAGCATATGATATATGTCAGATGAACATTTGATATATGTTGGATTAACATATGCTGGATTAACATATGATATATGTTGGATTAACATATTATATATGCTGGATTAACATATGATATATGTTGGATTAACCTATTATATATGTTAGATTTTGAGAAAAATATGATATATGGTGGATTAA
This sequence comes from Panopea generosa, assembly GCA_029582155.1. Lineage (NCBI taxonomy): Eukaryota > Metazoa > Mollusca > Bivalvia > Adapedonta > Hiatellidae > Panopea > Panopea generosa. Next base: position 56,332,025 of record CM055908.1, on the reverse strand, counting down.
CATATGACATATGTTGGATTAACCTATGACATATGTTGGATTAACCTATGACATATGTTAGATTTAGAATAAGATGTCTACAGGGACATGGTTTGGGACCAGATCAAGTTGATCTTGCAGTTCGTACTATTGCTCATGAGACGGAAACCTTTGTATAAATAATGAATATGTTTGAGTGATATCAGATGCAATAAAGCAAGTGAATGAAACATTGTGTTATTGTTCTTGATTGATTTTAATGGAAGAATTACTTTTATAATAATTTATATCAACATTAAAATATTGTTTGTTTGTATCAAAAATTGAGAAGGTACTTAGTAATCACGAAGTAGTTAACTGTTATTTGGAACAAATATTATCAAAGATAAAATACAGATTATATACAGAAATTTTTGTAAATTGGCCTGGATGAAATAATTAAAACAAGAGTTGTCCCAGCGGGTGTGTTATGCTTTTAGTGTAATCGTAGCAGTCATAGTATCTCTAGAGTTATCTGCCCTAAAATTGATAAAAATACATACTAGTAAACCACTAATGCACCATAATTGTAACTAATTTATATATATTTTTTAGGATTGTGAACCTTTCAGCTCTCAGTCACCCTCCCGAAAATGAAATATCTTGAGTGTTACTGAAGGTCTTAAGTCTTTCAACATCACTACATGGTATTTTCTGCTAAATATCCACAAGTTTAAGTTTTTAAATTCAGTTCAGTAGGATCCATATTGAACTGATTTACATCGCACGTTTTTATAGCGTACTTTGCACTATTGGGCAGTTAGCAGCAAGCCCCAAGCCCCAGGTCAAAATTCATGTTATCGACTTCCATACACAGATTCCTATTTGACTGTAGTTATAAATCACAGTTTACAGATTTTTTATTTAATTTTGTTGATAAGCTTATCATCACAAATAATAACATATCATACATATGTATGCATAGATTGATTGATTGATTGAATGATTGATTGATTGATGAAATTAGTTATCCACTGTTTCCTTGGGTCCTGAAAGTCAAACCAGTACTCGAGCATACCCTATATCCGCAAGTAAATGTAATGATAACTGTCCCACTTGAAGTGGTGAGAGACGAATGATAAGGAGACGCAATGTTGTATATCAATCATCATGGAGACAAAATACATAGAGAAACAAGAAATAAAAGTTCAAATACATGCTATATAAACGAGAGGGAACATAACAATTAACTGACAAAATCATAGTATTTAATTTCAACTGAGATGCTTTTATTATATGTTTTGATAAATTATTTACGATTCCAACTTTACTACAACTAAGCAACTGGATAAATTTAAAACACTTGGATTTTTATAATAATGTGTAGGTTAAAAAAGTGTCTTGTGTTTAAATTATGATCAAATGTAAGTCATCCTCAAGTACATGTAACTTGTATTCTGTAAAATAAAAATTGTTAATCAATTATTCTCATCTTGAGAAAATCCACATTCAAAGTCACTTTTATTCCCAGTATATATTAAAAATACATCTACCTCGAGTTTTTCAACGAATTTATTACTTTTGGACATCTGCATAATAACTTGTACTAGAGAGCGCATTATTTCAACGATGAAACTTGTTTGGTCTTTGTGAAGTCACATAGCTGATTTTTATGAAAAGTAATTTGAGAAGTAAAAACTGAGAGTTTTCTAATCATATTAATTATTATGTTTTTTATTAATGTAGAAAAAACAAGAATATCCTTGATATTCTGTTGTTGCCATCCGTAACCAGAGAAATATAAATGATTAACAAGTATGTCTCTGTCAATATGACTTCTCCGAGTTATCAACAATTACGAAAAAATGTTTTGTTTTTTTTTAAATTTGATATCAAACTATTTATGTTCACTGCATTGTGGACTGAGTTGAGTTGTATTATAAATACATTTTTTTCATATTTATATAACAAAAACCGATTGACGCACTTTTCATAATTCAAGCAAGGAATTAGAAATAGTTTTCTATAGTTCCTTGAATCAAGTAATCCCCACATTTCTTCTCTTACAAAGATGGACAATTTACATATTGTTGATTGAGACAAGAATTACGATTTATTGCCAGTTTTTTTTTTCAAACCCGGAATGTCTTCTTTCAGCAATAAAAATGGTGATAAATATAACAATAATATTATAAATACCCCGATAATAGACCTACAATAGCCCTTAATGGGTAATCTACTAAACCTTTTATGTAATGGTGAGAAACCCTGATCAGCTTGTATATCGTGTCGAAATAAACAGTTTCTTCAGTTGTTGTATTTTAAACAACGTTTTTGTGAACGTAAACGGTAAACAACACCTATCCACATATCTCTGAACATACTCGCTGTTAACGTAAAAGTGTGTGTGTTTTTTTTTATATAAAATAAATCAGTTATTCTGAATGCACGAATCTTTCCAATTGGAACGTTTTTAAGTGCAACACGGGTCCTCCATGGTCAAATGATCCAAGACGCTGTCAGTTAAAGCCAAGTTTGGTCTAAGAAATGTATAAGAGGACGTTTGCTAGTTACTTGCGGAAGGACGGTGGTTCTATTTTGATTCATTATGAAGTCGTCATTCACCAATAAAACTTGATAAGTCCGGCATAATTATAAAATATATATATATATATAATAGTTTGTTTTGAGAAAGTGTGTATAATCCCATTAAAAAATTGCTACAATTATTTTTTATTGCTGTTATTTCAAATTTCAACACCAAATTAATGGTGATCCATTTATTCAGCCCGGCGTAGATTTTTGACTGTTTGGTTGGACAATCCCTCCACCAACCTTACAAATAAGTATATAATAAATGATATGCAAATTTATACCAAAAGTATAATAACATATTTAGTGAGATAAATAATACACAATATTTGGGGAGTATTTTTGGTGACTACATGTTCAAAAACAAGACATCAAATATTTATATGAAAGACAATCATAGAAGCATTTTAAAAGAGTTATTCTAGAATGTTTTTTAATATCAAGTTTCAAGGATAGTTGTAAAGTAGTCAAAGTGTAAATAGAGACCATTTAACAAAAACTTGCATGTGATAAAAATAGCATTTAATTTGAAGTCTTAGTACCAGGCTTTTCTTTTCTATCATTTCTCTTGATCTTCAAATGTGTAATACTCAAATACAATGTCAATTTTTTTGAGATTTGGTTTTCATTTCCAAGAAGATGTAGCATTTCCATTTCCACTAAGCCATCCAAATATAATGCAATTCATCGTTTCAAGTGAACGGCTGTAACTAATGTGGTAGGCACTTGTGGCCAGACACTTTTGCCTTATTTATTGTATGCTTGTAATATGCATATGTATATATAATATATTTGGCAATAAAATATGTTTAATCTCTAGGGATATACAGTATATAAATTGTATATTGAAACTTCTCCTTACGGCCAACATTTGCTACACCAACGCAACTATGTAGCTGAGAAATAAAATGCAACAGTGTATATACACTTATTGTCAACATAAATAATACTGTTGTCCATAGAGGTATAATTTGAATATAATAAAAAGTGACTCATGACAAAATAACAATATTGAATAAATCCAATGAAATGTTGAGTACGAATTACCACACTTAGATTAAAAAAATCAGACTGAAATCTACATGACAGTAAGAATTACCTCCCTTAGATGAAAATCGACATGATATGCTGACTGACAGGTTGACATGCTGACTGACAGGTTGACGTCATGACTGTTCGTCTGCAATATTTTACCTTCGCTTGCGCATTTTTCACAAATCAGTCGCCCGAAAGCCTGTTTCAAACAGCGTAAAGTAGAAATTCAAGGTAAACTTATATTTTAATTGATATAATATGTATCATAATTAATTATTTGTATTTTAATAATGAAATTAAATGGGTTAATAGAATAAAATTGTCCTGTTCAGCATTCAGCAGTCACGCCTGACCTGAGTTCATGTCCAGACGACACATATTCTTTATTGTAATAGTGTCGTACTTTCTTTCACATGTGATTTAAAACGGTCATAAATGGCGCAAAATCACCGAATTAATCCCTCCCACACCCTATCTCTAAAATATCTTCAATTTAGGGGGCTTATGTGCCCGTCTGACTATTCATAGGCCCTACATTTTGTCCAGACCACACCTCCAAAACTTATTAATTGGTTACGGTCAAACTTGCGACGGAGTATCAAATAAATGAAAGTGATTTAACGCCATATCAACACATAGGTTGCCAATTGACACCAACAGGAAGGAAGATTCACTCTTCAGGTAAAAAACAACAACATATAAATAGAAAACATGAAGTGATCTTGGTGTGTATATCATCGTCGCGTTCCAGCCCATCGATTTTTGGCCTATTCATATTAATGATAAATGCTGTCTGGGACATTCCATCTGAAGTAATTCGCCGATTGAAATCCACACGAGACAGTACGAATTACCTCCCTTAGATGAAAATTGGCTGAAATCTACATGCTGACTGACAGGCTGACGTCATGAATGTTCATGAATGTTCGTCTGCAAAGTTTTACCTTCAGTCACAAATTTTCAGAAGTCAGTCGCCCGAAAATCCGTTTTAAACGGCGTAAAGTAGAAATTCAAGGTAAACTTATATTTTAATTGATATAATATGTTTCATAACTGTTTTGTTTTTCATTTTAATAATGAAATTAAATGGATTAATAGAATAGAATTGTCCTACTCAGCATTCAGCATAGATGGAACATGTTCCGATTACTGTTCCGGTACATTCGATTGTTGTTCGAATATCCAGAACCGTGAATCAAACGCGCCACATGTTTAACTCGTTTAACTCGTGTTGCACGTGCCAAAAGGCGGGAAATAATACAGCCAGTGTAGATAATATTCAATACGCAGGCGTGGGTCCTTGGATGCGCACGCGTATTGGCGACCAAAACAGATGTATCCCACGTGTAGGGAGGGTGAAATTTGCAAAAGGAGGTACTTTTTAAATTAAATGTATTATGTATTGTGAAAGTATTTATAAATATGTATCGTATTTGTTTACAGCTCGTCTCTCCATTTCAGGAATACTTATTTTAGAGAGTTCCACTAACTGCGTGCCTGCCTCCACACCGCCCGCCTGTCCGATAAACCACCCGCCTGTCCGCCTGTCTTTTATAATGCTTCCTAAGACCTAAGAGTGAATCAAAATTGTGAATTGCATGGTCCTCACCCCCTGGGGCCAAAACAGTCAAATTATTATTTCTTGGGACTGGATAGGCTTGTGTGAATGTCTTTTTTGTGTGATTTGTTATTGCTGACATCACGGTTAATACCTATGTGAATTTCTTGGTCCCCTCCCCAACGAGGTATTGGGGGCGAGGCCAAAACAGTCAAATTCAAGGTAAACTTTAAAAATCTACTTAAAGGAAGCACTCGGAAGCAAAGTGTGAGCATGGTTGTTGATTTAGAAAATTGTTAATTTCATGCCTCATGGTCTCACGGTTTTGCCCTGGGGTGGGTCCTACTTTACTAAAGCTACCGGTATATAAGAGAAATTGACAAAAAAAATTCTTATGACTGTTGAGGGTGGCGGTTAATACCTATGTGAATTTCATGGTCCCCAACCCCGTGAAGGGCCAAAACAGTCAAAATCAAGGAAAAAACTTATTATAAGAAGCGCTCAGAAACAATTGGAGAGCATGGTTATTGATATCTATTGGTCCTTTATTAAAATTGTGAATTTCATGTCCCTGGGTCTTGGGTCTCTAGGTCTCGGGATTTGACCCTGGGGACGCAGAGTGGAGGGCTACTTTATTAAAACTATATATTGAGAGAAAATGACAAAAACTGTCATTTCTGATGCCTGAATAGACATTTGAATGGTTTTTTGTGCGATTTGTTGATGCTGACATGACAGTTAATGGTTCTTTTTTATTGACTGCCCCCACCCCTCTTGCTCTCTGTAAAATTTAAGGTAATCTTGTTAGTTCCTATTGTAGGAAGCACTTCCTGGAAAGAAAATTGTAAGCATAATTATTGATGCCTGTGAGTCATGGTGTGACCCATGGTTTGGAACTACTTTACTAAATCTATATAAGAGAACATGATGTGATTTGTTGATTCAGATGTGACATTCAGAATCCACGTTTGGGTTTTTGCTACTTCCTGAAGGACAAAAGTTGGAAAATAGATTCATATAGCTTTGTCATCAAGGATAATCAGGTGATCATTAAGGTCCATGGGCCTCTTGTTATATTTCTACACACCTCATCTTAAACCACAGCACGCTGGGGTGCCTCCATCTGTATCTGCCATTGTCATCTGACCCTGGAATTAAGTCAATATCTCAGTTTGAAAATATTCATTTTTATATTTTAGGTTCTACATGAAGATGCTGATGATTTGGTTAGGCAAAATGCAAATAAAGGCTTATGTGCGAACATTTGTAGGAGTAATAACGATGTGGACAAACTTGCGTTAAATTGCACAATATGTGTGTGTGTGTGTGTGTGTGTGTGTGTGTTAGGACTCAAATATGTTTTCATACATTATGGACAAATTGTTTCATGGATGCTCCATGTAAAAGACAATAAAAAGTGTAACTTGGACATGTTACAGTGTGTATATTCAGACAGACGGAGGATGTTTATTCCAGGCTAACTCTAGATCTACCCGTGCATAGCACAGAAGACGACGCTTGAAGATCATCAGATTGGTAGTACTATAGTTACATATCAACTTTTTGAGTCTTATTCTTTAAACCAGACGCAAGTATCTAATTCACATTTACAAATCTATTTTGGTAAAAATCCACTTCATTTAGTAACAGAAACAGCAAATTGAATTTTTATATGTACAAAAAGTTTGAAGTCTGATCGTAAGTATAAGATTTGAAGGTTTGATACATGCTTTCACACAATTAATTTGAATATAAGGCCATTATAGTACCTGTACAATGATATTTACATTACCCTCTTTACCATTGTACAAATCTAAAGTATTGAGAGGAGAGCAGCTCAATATGGATTCAAACCTGCACCTACTCGAACACTTGCAGGGTGCTCTGACCACTGGGTTTAAAACAAGCCCATGCCAGAATCGATTTACTTCCTTTTCCCCAGAGAACCTGACTGTTCCTACAGGTACAACTAACCCGATACAGATTCGAACAAGCAAATATCCGAATACTACCGGGGTGCTCTACCACTGAGCTAACCGGGATTTTGAACAAATCTGGACTAAAACAAACCCATGCCGGAATCGATTTACTTCCTTTTCCCCCTCGAGGACCTGACCTGTTCCTACAGGTACAGCTTATCCGATACAGATTCGAACCAGCGAATATCCGAATACTACCAGAGTACTCTACCACTAAACTAACCGGGATATTGAACAAATCTGTACCAGAATTATTCCCTACACTTGGTAGTTATTATAAGTACTCCAATTATGATTATGTCTTAAACAATTTAATATCTTTTGACCTTTTATACGTCTGTTCTTAAATTAAATGTTTGTTTGCCGTGCTCCCTACCAGCCATACAAATTCCTGATATGCAAGCTTTTTAATAAAATTCAAATTGACCAATTTTCCTGCATGATTCCTGACCATTTTTTATTCAAAATGACACTAGAACATCAGATCCTGCAAAAAAAAAAAATTAGCTACCCTCATTCACACATAATTTCTAGGTCGGAACCCAGCAACAAACATACTTTTATAAGGATGGACCAATATTGATTGTTTACAATCTTTGCTCGACTTGCATGCTGACTTTAATAATGTCACAGTGGACAATACAAATATATTGTTCAATAATATGTTATATACAAACCTTCAGTCTTTAGACAAGCGTTCTTATTTTTTATCAATAACAATATTTTATTTAGTAAATAAATACTGTCTATTAAATAAAATGCTCAAAGCTAGCTCAGCGTCATGAGAATGACTTGATGGGTTTTCATGCTTTAGCATGGAACTTTCCCATGCATAAACTGCTGTGTTTGAACTGAAATATGCTTGAAACTGACGATAAATACTAAAACATACCTTTTAAAAGTAAATATCAAATTGAAATCTGTATATTTGTACTATTCACTGTGACGTAATGGTTAACAAATTCTATATTATGTTTTGAATCCAACCTATCGTAGACTTATTGGCACTTCCAATAAGATATTGCGACTTTTTTTCTAGTCTGAACTGTGAAGAGGAATAAGAAGAAAAATGTTTTTCGCGACAGCGGTTTGCATACGGTGTTTTTTTCTATCTGTACATCAATGGAGTTGTAGGTATATTTTCATTATTTAATTGTATGTATTGCAAATTCAGAGGTGGAACAAAAATTCATGACCAATCATCACAGAGACTTTGGGGATTCGAACTTACCACTCCTCAATTGACACATTAGCGGTGACGTTACAACTGAGATAGCCAGGTCAAAATTTAGGCGAATTTGTTGCAACAATGTTGACTGAGATAATCGGGTCGAGCTAATTTAGATGTTTTAGTTGCAACATTGCCGACTGAGATAGCCGGGTCGAACTGTAGGCGCATTTGTTGCAACATTGCCGACTGAGATAGCCGGATCGAACTTGAGGTGAATTTGTTGCAACATTGCCGACTGAGATAGCTGGGTCGAACTGTAGGCGAATTAGTTGCAACATTGCCGACTGAGATAGCCGGGTCGAACTGTAGGCGCATTTGTTGCAACATTGCCGACTGAGATAGCCGGATTGAACTTGAGGTGAATTTGTTGCAACATTGCCGACTGAGATAGCTGGGTCGAACTGCAGGCGAATTAGTTGCAACATTGCCGACTGAGATAGCCGGGTCGAACTTTAGGCGCATTTGTTGCAACATTGCCGACTAAGATAGCGGGGTCGAACTGTAGGCGAATTAGTTGCAACATTGCCACCTGAGATAGCCGGGGCGAACTTTAGATGCATTAATTAGTTGCAACATTGACAACTGAGAGAGCCGGGTCGAACTTTAGGCCAATTTGTTGCAACATTGCCGACTGAGATAGCCAGGTCGAACTGTAAGGGAATAAGTTGCAACATTGCTTACTGAGATAGCCGGGTCGAACTGTAGGGGAATAAGTTGCAACATTGCCGACTGAGATAACCGGGTCGAACTATAGGCGAATTAGTTGCAACATTGTTGACTGAGATAGCTGGGTCGAACTGTAGGCGAATTAGTTGCAACATTGTTGACTGAGATAGCTGGGTCGAACTGTAGGCGAATTAGTTGCAACATTGTTGACTGAGATAGCTGGGTCGAACTGTAGGCGAATTAGTTGCAACATTGTCGACTTAGATAGCCGGATCGAACTATAGGCGAATTAGTTGCAACATTGTCGATTGAGATAGCCGGATCGAACTTTAGGCAAATTAGTTGCAACATTGTTGACTGAGATAGCTGGGTGGAACTGTAGGCGAATTAGTTGCAACATTGCCACCTGAGATAGCCAGGTCGAACTGTAGGGGAATAAGTTGCAACATTGCCGACTGAGATAGCCGGGTCGAACTTTGGATGAATTAGTTGCAACATTGTCGACTGAGATAGCGGGGTCGGACTGTGAACTTTGTACAATCATTTATAGATTGAATGTTATGTTCATTTTTTGTTTTTTTTAAATCAAATTAAACTTATTAAACCCAGGATATTGTTGTTATATACCAATTAAATATCTAAAATAGAATGTTGCGATAAACCATTTACTAAAATATCAGACATTAATCTAAAAAAACTAAAAAAACATTTTCACCAGTAATATATCAATCGTGTGATTTTAGTCACAGCTGCGAATTGTGATGAATTGGTCTTATATGCAAACCGTTGTTTAAATTTTCATTGCTGGTGAGTCTGAAACGTTTGTGTGATTGTTACGAAATAACAGTAACACATGAAAGTGATCTATCTTTTTCCGTTGGGTCACATTTGGCTGAAATGTTTAACTGTTTGTGTGATTGTAAAAAAAGATACCAAGAAAAAAATGAAAGTGATCTATCTTTGTCCGTCAGGGGGTGAAATTTGTCGTATTTAGATGAATTGTTTGACTGTTTGTGTGATTGTTAAAAATTATCAATAACACATGAAAATGATCTATCTTTGTCCGTCGGGAGGTGAAATCTGTCGTATTTGGATGAATTGTTTGACTCTTTGTGTGATTGTTCAAAATTATCAATAACACATGAAAATGATCTATCTTTGTCCGTCGGGAGGTGAAATCTGTCGTATTTGGATGAATTGTTTGACTCTTTGTGTGATTGTTGAAAATTATCAATAACACATGAAAGTGATCTATCTTTGTTTGTCGGGAGGTGAAATCTATCGTATTTGGATGAATTGTTTGACTCTTTGTGTGATTGTTAAAAATTATCAATAACACATGAAAATGATCTATCTTTGTCCTTCGGGAGGTGAAATCTGTCGTATTTTGCTGAATTGTTTGACTCTTTGTGTGATTGTTAACAATTATCAATAACACAGGAAAGTGATCTATCTTTGTCCGTCGGGTGGTGAAATCTGTCGTATTTGGATGAATTGTTTGTATATCCTAGCAATATATTAAGACATGCGTGCCATTTTGTACCCATTGTTTGTATTTTGGATCTATTTTCAGAGATGCAGTTATAACAACAAATTATGCAAGATATTCGCGGCATTTTATATATATCGTTCAAATATGAATTTAAATAATCTGTAAGTATATGCCAGCAAAATATTAAGACATGCGTGCCATTTTGTAACCCATCGTTCGTATTTTCGATCTATTTTCAGACTTGCAGGTATAACAAAAAATTAGAAATAGCTATTCGCGCCATGTTGTACACATTGTTCGTATTTGAATTTGGATCTACTTGTAGACATGTACAACACACACAACGACATAAAATGTGCATCAAAAGGTTGATCTTTGTCGGTCGGGGGGTGAAATCTGTCGTATTTGGATGAATTGTTTGACTGTTTGCGTGATTGTAAAAAAAAATACCAATAAAACATGAAAGTGTTCTATCTTTGTCCATCGGGGGGGCGAAATCTGTCGTATTTGGATGAATTGTTTGACTGTTTGTGTGATTGTAAAAAAAGATACCAATAAAACATGAAAGTGATCTATCTTTGTCCGTCGGGAGGGGTTGAAATCTTTCATATTTGGATGAATTGTTTGCGTGATTGTAAAAAAAGATACCAATAAAACATGAAAGTGATCTATCTTTGTCCATCGGGGGGGTTGAAATCTGTCATATTTGGCTGAAGTGTTTGCGTGATTGTAAAAAAAGATACCAATAAAACATGAAAGTGATCTATCTTTGTCCATCGGGGGGGTTGAAATCCATCGTATTTGGATGAATTGTTTGTATATCCCAGCAATATATTAAGACCTGTGCGTCATTTCGTACCCATCGTTTGTATTTTGGATCTATTTTCAGAGATGCAGTTATAACAACAAATTATGCAAGAAGTTTGCGGCGTTTTATATATATAGTTCAAATATAAATTTAAATAATCTGTAAGTATATCCCAGCAAAATATTAAAGACATGCGCGCCATTTTGTAACCCATCGTTCGTATTTTCGATCTATTTTCGGACTTGCAGGTATAACAAAAAATTATAAAAAGCTATTCGCGCCATGTTGTACACATCGTTCGTATTTGAATTTGGATCTACTTGCAGACATGTACAACACACACAACGACATAAAATGTGCATCAAAAGGTTGGTATTGGTGGCACTACTGTTATTTATGTACATATTAGTTTTAATCTGAATTTTATATTTTATACTACTGGTATTTTTAATGGATTACGCCACTATGTCATATATATATATATATGTCATATATCTATTGTTTTATTTATTTCTTCCTTTCTTTCATTTCAGGATATATATCTTCGTTGTGAGTATTCTTTAAAACAATGAATTTTTTTTTAAAACATAGGATAATGAGATAATTAATATTTTGTTCTGTGTCTGTAATATGCATATGCTATAAATACATACAATAATGATATGTGGTCATATTCAAATGGTTGAGATGTTATGTTTAAATTCTAATTGCATTCATGCTGTCTTTAAAAATGTTGACATATAAAAAGATGGCTGTGCACTGTGTTATACGGATTCTGAATATGTGAGGAAGTTGTCTGTGTCTTGCAGATAGTACTGGTTAATCGCCTAGCGGATCCAAGGAACGCTTATTTGGTGTGTTGATCACCTATAAATAACTAAATCTACTGTAAACAAGACATCTCCCCATACATACACATATGTGTTGTGTTATTTTTCAAACAATTGGTCGATTATACATTGTCATTTGTTAAATACTAATTCATTGAGTTTTAAGTTATGCACAGCAATGTAAAGATTATACTGGATACAATTAATTACCAGGCGAAGGGCAATCTTTGGTTTATAGTAATTAATTACTCTTGTATGGCTACACTTAATCTGTCAATAACCATAAGCATATTTTTGAATATTCACACAGATAGCATTCGACTACCAGCATACTGGCTTGTAACAATCAGGTAAACTACTATCGAATAATGGGTAATAAATACTTACAAATAGCTTTAAGTCTTCCTGTGTAAAACGGTACACAGCTTGTGGAGATATGGTGTCACATGACCGTTGGGGAGTCGAACTCGCGACCATCCTGGGACTGATACTCTACCACTAGACAAGTCTAGAATAATCATCATTCCTCTTGGCATCATATAAATTGTAAGTGTTGTGTCGGTACGCAGTAAACCAAATGCATTCCATTGTTTAAAAACTCATCTCAGTATGGAGACAAGATCACAGTATTGTTTTTTTCTAAAATATTATATATTAGTTATTTAACGTAGAAACAGATATTTACATCTTATGTATCCTTAATTGAAATTGATATCTGAATATGTTCAAATCGATCATCTTAAAACAGTCTTAATCGAATTTAGTATTGTTACATGAATATGGACCAAACTGATTGTGGAAAGCTCATTGACAACTGTAAGAAAAAGTATGTAAGTTGTTACCTTTTTTTTTCCATGTGTCTGTCATCAGTATGTAATTAGATGTAATATATGAGATACTTAAAGAAGTCAATATGTCCATTTCTCGACCGTTCAGCTTTACGGCTCTTGTCAAAATTAATGATCTTGTATTTAAGCTAATTCAAACACAGTATTTACATGTATTTGATAACTTTTTAATGGCGGTTAATGTCATTTTCAACACATGATAGGTTATATATGGCATACAGATTTATAGTGGAGGAAGGAATCAGAAATGAATCTGAGTATCCAACGACCTTCATCAAGTAACAAGCAAATATACTCACTCACATGAAGATTTTAGTCTGAATTGGGCTCGAACCAACAACCTTGGCGGTGAGTAGTATATTTTTTTGAGGCACTGTCTTAAACCACCACATGGCAGTGGAGGTCCTGTATTTCATGATTGATTGAACAATAAGATAAGTTTAAGCAATTGACAGTTTGAGGAGCATGTTAAACACATGATGGGTTACATATGGCATACAAATTTATAGTTGAGGAAGAACTCAGAAATGAACTGATTTTCCAGCGACATTCAGCTAGTAACAATCAAACATTATCACTCACATGGATATTTTGGAATGAATTGGGCTCGAACCAACAACCTCAGGCTTGAGTAGTAAGTTATTTGAGGCACCAACTTAGACCACATGGCAGCGAAGGACCAGTATTCTATGATGGACAATCAACAAGATTAGTTGAAGTGATTGAGAGTTTGAATGACGCATATGTTAAAGAAATAGATTGTAAACTTGTTTTAGAGTTGTATCTTTCAGGCATGACTGCAGTGCCAACAAACAGAGATACATATGTAGCATATTATAGGGAAGAAGGAGCATGTCCTGTTCAGAGTGTTGCACAACAGACTTGTGAAGTGAGTATATGTAGATATCTTCTCTTTCACTTTAGCTCAATCTCTGTCTGTCTATCTCTCATTACCTCTCTCTCTTTCTTTCTCATTCTCCCTCAAGCCTTTTCTCACTTTAGATTTCTCTATCTTTTTTGTCTCCTCATTTTCTATAAAATAGTTTGCTCTCTGACTCTCTCTCTCTCTCTCTCTTTCTCTGTGATATTTTTAGTTTTGGTGACAACCTTTATGTGACCACAAATGATGGTGATCAGCAGTATGAAACACAGCACAGTGTTAATTCACCCAAAACATCTCGGAGCTGGTCTAGATGTAGAGCTTCCACCTTGCATACGGAAGGTTGCAGGTCCGATACCCAGCCAGGTAATACCAAAGACTTGAAAGTTATTCGTGGTATGGAACAATGCTCACTTGTCAAAATAATCTTGTATTAACACCAATTTAAACGTAGTAGTTATATGTATTTGATGACTTTTAATGGCTGTTAATGTTATTTTCAACACTTGACCAGTAACATTATATGGCATACAGATTTATAGTAGAGGAAGAGCTCAGAAATGAATCTGAATATCCAGTGACCTTCAGGACTGCAGTGCCAACAAATTGTACCATATGATAAGGAAGAAGGAGCATGTTGTGTTTGGAGTGTTGCACAACAGACGTGTTAACTAACAGCGTAATAAGTGAGTATTTGTAAATATTTGTAAAAGGTTCCTTCTCTTTCACTTTATCTCTGATATTTTCCAGATTCAGTGCTAACCTGATTTTGACCACAGACACTGGTGATTTTCAGGTCTATTGAACCAAATCTGGTTATTACATGAAGACCTTGAACCTTGACCTTGGTGCCATTAGTCACATTAGTCACATGATATCACAATCGAGCAGATTCATGATTGTAGCTGGGAAACATATACATGTGGAGAACTTGCAGTGTAAGTGTATTAGTAATCTCCCTTCAGCTTATTGCAGCTGGAACACGCTCACTTTTCACAAACTCAGTGAATGAGAGGGACGAACAGGGTTCATTCACCCAGAACATCTCAGAGCTCATCTAGTGGTAGAGCTTCCACCTTGCATATGGAAGGTTGTGAGTGTCAGTGACCAGCCAGGTCGTACCTAAGACTTGAAAACCAAGCCATGCTTAGCACTGATGTCTATGTTTTTTTATGGAGGTTAACATAAATTTCAACACATGACAGGTTACATTATTATGGCATACAGATATATAGTGGAGTCTTTGAAGAGCTCAGTATCCAACAATCGTCAGCAAGTAACAAATAAACATTCTCAAACTCACATGAAGATTTTTGACTAAATTAGGCTCGAACCAACAACCTCTGTGGTGAGCTAAATTTTTAAGGCACCATCTTAGACCATGTGACCGCAAATGACATGTTACATATGGCATACAGATTTATAGTGGAGAAAGAGCTGAAGATGAAGCCTAATATCCAACAACTTCAGCGAGTAACAATCAAACATTCTCAAACTCACTGTCTTAGACCGTGTAACAGCGAATTTACTGTATTCTATGATTGATAGTCAATAAGAATAGTTTAAGCAATTGACAGTTGGAGGAGCATGATAAAGAAATTTACTGTAACAATTTGTCATTGGTTAATTCTCTCTCTCTTTTTCTCTCTCATATTTTTTGTCTCTCTCCTTCTATATATAGTTTGGTTTCTGACTCTCCCTCCCTCTTTCTGTCTCTCTCTTTCTGTCTGTCTGTCTGTCTGTCTGTCTCTCTCTGATATTTTTAGATTCAGTGACAACCTGCATGTATGTAGCCACATAAGCTGGTGATCTTCAAGTCTATGGAATCCAATCTGTTAATTACAAGATGACCTTGAACCTTGACCTTGGTGCCATTAGTCACACGATGTTTTCAGGACCGAGCAGATTCATGATTGTTGCTGGGAAACATACCTGTGGAGATCTTGCAGTGTAAGTGTATTAATAATCTTCCTTCAGCTTATTGCAGCTGGAACACGATCACTTTTCACAAACTCAGTGAATGAGAGGGACGAACAGGGTTCATTCACCCAGAACATCTCGGAGCTCATCTAGTGGTAGAGCTTCCACCTTGCATATGGAAGGTTGTGAGTTTAAATGATCAGCTGGGTCATACCAGAGTCTTGAAAACCAAGACATGCTTAGCACCGATGTCTATGTTTTTTTTATGGAGGTTAACATCATTTTCAACAAGTGACAGGTTACATTATTATGGCATATGGCATACAGATATATAGTGGAGTCTTTGAAGAGCTCAGTATCCAACGACCTTCAGCAAGTAACAAGCAAACATTCTCAAACTCACATGAAGATTTTTGACTAAACAAGGCTCGAACCAACAACCGCTGTGGTGAGCTAAAATTTTGAGGCACCGTCTTAGACCATGTGACCGCAAATGACATGTTACATATGGCAAACAGATTTATAGTGGAGAAAGAGCTAAAAGTGAAGCCTAATATCCAACAACTTCAGCGAGTAACAATCAAACATTCTCAAGCTCACCGCCTTAGACCGCGTAACAGTGAATTTACAGTATTCTATGATTGATAGTCAATAAGAATAGTTTAAGCAATTGACAATTGGAGGAGCATGATAAAGAAATGTACTGTAACAATTTGTCATTGATTAATTCTCTCTCTCTCTCTTTGGTTCTCTCATATTTTTTGTTCTCTCCTTCTATATATAGTTTGGTCTCTGACTCTCTCTCTCCCTCCCTACCTCTTTCTATCTCTTTCTTTCTGTCTGTCTGTCTCTCTCTGTGATATTTTCAGATTCAGTGACAACCTGCATGTATGTAGCCACATAAGCTGGTGATCTTCAGGTCCATGGAATCAAATCTGTTAATTACAAGAAGACCTTGAACTTTGACGCCATTAGTCCCATGATGTTGTCACGACCGAGCAGATTCATGATTGTAGCTGGGAAACATATACATGTGGAGAACTTGCAGTGTAAGTGTATTAATAATCTTCCTTCAGCTTATTGCAGCTGGAACACGCTCACTTTTCACAAACTCAGTGAATGAGAGGGACGAACAGGGTCCATTCACCCAGAACATCTCAGAGCTCATCTAGTGGTAGAGCTTCCACCTTGCATACGGAAGGTTGTGAGTTTCAATGACCAGCTGGGTCATACCAAAGACTTGAAAACCAAGACATGCTTAGCACCGATGTCTATGTTTTTTTATGGAGGTTAACATAATTTTCAACACATGACAGGTTACATTATTATGGCATACAGATATATAGTGGAGTCTTTGAAGAGCTCAGTATCAAACGACCTTCAGCAAGTAACAAGCAAACATTCTCAAACTCACATGAAGATTTTTGACTAAACAAGGCTCGAACCAACAACCTCTGTGGTGAGCTTAATTTTTAAGGCACCGTCTTAGACCATGTGACCGCAAATAACATGTTACATATGGCATACAGATTTATAGTGGAGAAAGAGCTAAAAATGAAGCCTAATATCCAACAACTTCAGCGAGTAACAATCAAACATTCTCAAACTCACCGTCTTATCCGCTAACAGCGAATTTACTGTATTCTATGATTGATAGTCAATAAGAATAGTTTAAGCAATTGACAGTTGGAGGAGCTTGATAAAGAAATGTACTGTAACAATTTGTCATTGGTTAATTCTCTCTCTCTCTCTCTCTGGTTCTCTCATATTTTTTGTCTTTCTCCTTCTATATATAGTTTGGTCTCCAACTCTCTCTCTCTCCCTCTTTCTGTCTCTCTCTTTCTGTCTGTCTCTCTCTCTCTCTGATATTTTCAGATTCAGTGACAACCTGCATGTATGTAGCCACAGAAGCTGATGATCTTCAGGTCTATTGAATCAAATCTGCTTATTACAAGATGACCTTGAACCTTGACCTTGGTGCCATTAGTCACATGATGTCACGATCAAGCAGAATCATGATTGTAGCTCAGAAACATATAGGTGTGGAGATCTTGCAGTGTAAGTGTATTAATAATCTTCCTTCAGCTTATTGCAGCTGGAACATGCTTACTTTTCACAAACTCAGTGAATGAGAGGGACAGACAGGATTCATTCACCCAGAATATCTCAGAGCTCATTTAGTGGTAGAGCTTCCACCTTGCATACTGAAGGTTGTGAGCTTCTTCAATACCCAGCTGGGTCATACCAAAGACTTGAAAATACATACTTAGCACTGATGTCTATGTTTTTTTATGGAGGTTAACATCATTTTCAACACATGACAGGTTACATTATTATGGCATACAGATACATAGTGGAGTCTTTGAAGAGCTCAGTATCCAACGACCTTCAGCAAGTAACAAGCAAACATTCTCAAACTCACATGAAGATTTTTGACTAAATTAGGCTCGAACCAACAACATCAGTGGTGAGTTGTAAGTTCTTTGAGGCATCTTCTTAGACTGCATGACAGCAAATGACAGGTTTTATAAGGCATACAGATTTATAGTGGAAGAAGAGCTCAGAAATGAATCCTAGTATCCAACGAATTTCAGCAAGTAACAAGCAATTAAACAGCCTCAAACTGAAGACATGAAGATTTTCTACTGACTGGGACTCGAACCAACAACCTCAGCAGTGAGTAGTAAATTCTTTGAGGTACCTTCTTAGACCACAAGGCAGCGAATGATCTGTATTCAATGATTGAAAGTCAATAACGTTAGTTTAAGTGATTGACGGTTTGAGGAGCATGTTAAAGAAATATATTGTAAACTTGTTTGAGAGTTGTATTTTTTTGACAGGATTGCAGTGCCAACAAATATTGAGGTACATATATAGCTATTATAGGGAAGAAGGAGCACGTCATGTTTGGAGTGTTGCACAACAGACGGGTGCAATAACAACTTGTGTAGCATAATTAGTGAGTATTTGTTTAAATATTTAAAATACTGCTCTTTCACTTTAGCTCACTCTATCTCTTTCTTTCCTCTCTCTTTTATTTTCAGTTTTGGTGACAACCTGTGGGTGACCACAGACACTGGTGATTTTTTGGACTATTGAACACAGCACAGGGTTCATTCACCCAAAACATCTCAGAGCTGGTAAATTGGTAGAGCTTCTGCCTTGCATACAAAGGTCATGGGTTCAATCCCTAGCCAGGTCATACCAAACACTTTAAAGTTGTTTAGAAGCGCATCCCAATATGGAACAATGATCACTTGTCAAAATGATCTTGTATTTATACCAATTTCAATGTACTGTAGTAGTTATATAAATTTGATGACTTGTAAATGTCATTTTCAACACATGACGGGTTACATGTGACACAGATTTATAGTGGTGGAAGAGTTTGGTATGCATAACCTTCAGCAAGTAACAAGAAAACATTCGCAAACTCACATGAAGATTTTAGATTGAATTTTGCTCAAACCAACAATCTTGGCAGTGAGTAGCTGTTCTGTTCGGTACCTTTTTAGACTACATGGCAACGAATAACCAGTATTTTATGATTGATAGTCAATAACATTAGTTTGATAGATTGACAGTTTGAGGAGCATGTTGAAGAAATATACTGTAAACTTGTTTCAGAGTTGTATCTAGGCAGGACTGCAGTGCAAACAAATATTGAGATACAATAATGAAGACGGAGCATGTAGTGTTCGGAGTGTTGTACAACAGATGGGTGCAATAACAACTTGAATAGTGTAATAAGTGAGTATTTGTAAATATTGTAAAACGCTCCTTCTCCTTCACCTGAGCTCAATCTCTCTCGCTATGATATTTTCAGATTCGGTGACAACCAGTGACCACACACTGGTGATCTTCAGGACTATAAAACACAGCATAGGTTCATTCACCAAAAACGTCACAGAGCTGCTCTAGAGGTAGAGCTTCCACCTTACATACGGAAGGTCATGGGTGTGATACCCAGCCAGGTCATACCAAACACTTGAAAATTGTTTAACAGCGCATCGCAGTATGAAACAACGATCACTTGTCAAAGTGATCTTAAACGTAGTAGTTATATGTATTTGATGACTTTAAATGGTGGTTAACATCATTTTCAACACATGACTGGTTACATATGGCATACAGATTTATAGTGGAGGAAGAGCTCAGAAATTAATCCTAGTATCCAGCAACCTTCAGCAAGTAACAAGCAAACATGCTCAAACACACATGAAGATTTTGGAACAAATTGGGCTCGAACTAAAGACTTCAGCGGTGAGTAGTAAGTTCTTCTGTGACACCATCTTTGTTTATGTAGACATATGGCATACAGTTTTATAGTGGAGGAAGAGCTCAGAAATGAATCCTAATCAGCGACCTTCAGCAAGTAACAAGCAAACATTCTAACAGTCGAAAGGTAGATTTTGGACTGAATTTGGCTCGAACCAATGACCTCATTAGTGAGTAGTAAGTTATATAAGGTACCGTCTTGGACCGAATGGCATTGAAGGACCTGTATTCTATGATTGATAGTCAATAAGATTAGTTTATGCAATTGAGAGTTTGCAGGACTGCAATGCCAACAATATTGAGGTACATTTGTAGCATATTGTAAGGAAAAAGGAGCACCTCATGTTCGAGTGTTGCACAACAAACAGATGCATTAACAACTTGTGCAGCTTAATAAGTAAATATTTGTCAATATCTATCTCTCTCTCTCTCTCTTTATGATTCTCTCCACTGCTGTCTTTCTTTGTCAATATCTATCTCTCTCTCTCTTTATGATTCTCTCCACTGCTGTCTTTCTGTCTCTCTTTCTCACTTTATCATATTTTCAGTTTTGGTGATAACCTGTACGTGACAATAGATGCTGGTGATCTTCAGGATTTTAAAACACAACACAGGTTTCATTTACAGAAAACATCTCAGAGCTGGTCTAGAGGTATAGCTTCCACCTTACATATATAAGGAAGACTTGAAACACCATTCATTCATTCATTCATTCATTCATTCATTCATTCATTCAAAATGATCTTAAACGTAGTAGTTATATGTATTTGATGACTTTTAATGGTGGTTAACATCATTTTCAACACATGACCGGTTACATTTATAGTGGAAATTAATCCTAGTTTCCAACAAATTTTAGCAAGTAACAAGCAAACATGCTCAAACTCAACATGAAGATTTTGGAACAATTTGGCCTCGAACAAACGACTTTGAGCGGTGAGTAGTAAGTTCTTCTGTGGCATCGTCTTAGTGTGTGTAGACATATGGCATACAGATTTATAGTGGACGAAGAGCTCAGAAATGAATCCTAATCAGCGACCTTCAGCAAGTAACAAACAAACATTCTCACTCACATAAATATTTTGGACTGAATTGGGCTCGAACCAATGACCTCA
Source organism: Panopea generosa (assembly GCA_029582155.1). Taxonomy (NCBI): domain Eukaryota; kingdom Metazoa; phylum Mollusca; class Bivalvia; order Adapedonta; family Hiatellidae; genus Panopea; species Panopea generosa. The sequence continues at coordinate 56,310,835 of CM055908.1, read as the reverse complement.
TTAGTGAGTAGTAAGTTGTATAAGGTACCATCTTGGACCAAATGGCATTGAAGGACCTGTATTCTATGATTGATAGTTAATAAGATTAGTTTATGCAATTGAGAGTTTGAGGAACATGTTAAAGAAATATATTGTAAACTTGATTGAGATTTGTATCTTTTTGGCAGGACTGCAGTGCCAACAATATTGAGGAACATTTGTAGTAAATTGTAAGGAAAAAGGAGCACATTATGTTGGAAGTGTTGCACAACAGACAGATGCATTAACAACTTGTGTAGCGTAAAAAGTAAGTATTTGTCAATATCTCTCTGTCTCTCTCTCTCTTTCTCTCTTTCTCTCTCTCTCTCTATGACTCTCTCCACTGCTGTCTTTCTGTCTCTCTTTCTCACTTTATCATATTTTCAGTTTTGGTGTTAACCTGTAGGTGGCCACAGATGCTGGTGATCTTCAGGACTTTAAAACACAACACAAGTTTCATATACAGAAAACATCTTGGAGCTGGTCTAGTGGTACAGCTTCCACCTTTCATATGGAAGGTTGGGTTTGATCCCCAGCCAGGTCATACCAAAGACTTAAAAATTGTTTAACAGCTCATCGCAGTATAGAACAAAGATCACTTGTCAAAATGATTGTAGTAGTTATATGTATTTGATGACTTTTAATGGTGGTTAACATCATTTTCAACACATGACCGATTACATTTATAGTGGAAGAAGAGCTCAGAAATTAATCCTAGTATCCAGCAACCTTCAGCAAGTAACAAGCACATAAGAAGTCAAACTCACATAAATATTTTGGACTGATTTGGACTCGAACCACCCACCTTAGCATTGAGTAGCTATTTGCGTCTTAGACTGCATGACCCGTATTCTATGGTTGATAGTTTAAAGATTAGTTTAAACAATTGACAGTTTGAGGAGTATGTTAAACTGACATGGACTGTAAATTTGTTTGAGAGGTGTATCTTTTTGGCAGGATTGCACAGTGCTAACAAATATAGAAGTACCTATGGAGCATATTACAGGGAAGAAGAGCACATCATGTTTGGAGTATTACACAACAGATGGGTGCAATAACAGCTTATTAAAGTACAAAGTATTTGTAACTATTTTTAAAAGGCTCCTTCTCTCTCTCTCTCTCTCTCTCTTTCTCTCAGTAAATATCGCTGGTTAGATCTTTGTTTTTATAACTTTTTTTTTTACATCAAATTACATCTTATAAATTAAGACGAATCGCCTCCCTGTCTTCCTGGATAGAACCAGTACTGAGCATATGTGGATAAAGTGTCTTGCTCAAGGAGACCACACATAGCCATCATGAAGGATTGAGATCTCGGGTCGATGCTCTGGCACTAGACCTTGCTCTCCACTGCATTCATTAGATCACAGGATTTATAATATATCGTACAGTGGAACCCGCCTTAACTAGCGAGTCAAGGGAACAAGCTTAAATGGCCTTTAAAGACAGGTTATTTATACAGGTTGATTTGCACTAAAAGCGCAGACATGGGAAATAGCAAAAGTGGTTGCAAAAGATAGGTGGCTGCTTAATAGAGGTGACCACTTACATAGGATTCACTGTTTATGATCCTTGCATATGTATCATGTAATAATAATAACTGCATTCATTCTGTCTCTGGCCTGGGTGTTATAGATGTTTGGTAAAGGTTTATACTGAATGACTGCTAATTTCTCAAATACCGTAAGCCGATGTTCTTGAGAAAGTTTCCTTGCTCAAGGTATTTTTCTGTACATGTTTTGTAATGATTGTTGGTAAATGATATTTTCAGATTCGGTGACAACTTGTTTGTGGCTATAAACTCTGGTTGGTGATCTTCAGGCCCAAAAAACCAAATCTGTCGATCACAAGATGACCTTGAACCTTGACCTTGGTGCCATAAGTCATGATCGGGCAGATTCATGATTGTGGCTGGGAAACATCTACATGTGGAGGACATGCAGTGTAAGTGTATTACTGGTAATTATCTTCTTTCAGCTTATTGCAGCTGGAACACGCTCACTTTTCACAAACTCCGTGAATCAGAGGGACGTACAGGGTTCATTCACTCAAAGCAGTGGTAGAGCTTCCGCCTTTCATATGGAATGTTGAGTTTCCATCCACGACCGGGAACCTACCAAAGATGAAAACTTCCTGGCTTGGTGCTCAGCATGTCCATTTCTCAATCACTCAGCTTGATGGCACTTGCCAAAATGTCTGTTATATCATTAAGGAAATGATCTTGTATTTACACCAATTTAAACATAGTAGTTCTTGGGATATATTCAATGATTCTCTTTAAATAGAGGTTAGCATCATTTTCAACACATGACAGGTTATATATGGCATAAATTTTTATAGAGGAGGAAGAGCTCGGAAATAAATCCGAGAATCCAGCGACCTTCAGCAAGTAACAAGCAAACATTATCACACTCACATGAATATTTTGAACTGAATTGGACTTGAACCGACGACCTCAGCCTTGAGTAATTTATTTGAGGCACCATCAAAGACCGTGAATAATATGTATTCTATGATTGATAGTCAATAAGATAAGTTTAAATGATTGAGGGGTTTCAAGAGTTAAAGAAAAAGATTGTTAACATGTTTCAGAGTTGTATCTTTTTGACAGGACTGCAGTGCCAACGAATAATGAGGAACATTTTTAGCATATTACAAGGAAGAAGGAGCATCTCGCTATATAACAGCATAGGATTCATTTACCAAAAACATCTCAGCTGGTCTAGTTTGCATATGGAAGGTTGTGGGTTCGATCCCCAACCACGTCCTACCAAAGACGTGAAATCTGTTGTAAAGCTAATCGCAGTATGGAATAACAATTACTTGTCAATATGATCTTGTATTTACACCAATTTCAATGTAGTCATTATGTGTTTGATGACCTTTAATGGCGCTAACGTTATTTTCAACAGATAACAGGTTACATATGGCATAAAGTTTTATAGTGGAGCAAGAGCTCAAAAATGAGTCGGAGTATCCAGCAACCTTCAGCATGTAACAAGCAAACATTATCACACTCACATGAATATTTTGGACTGAATTGGCTCGAACCAACGACCTCAGCCTTGAGTAGTAAGTTATTTGAGACACCATCAAAGACAGCGAATGATAGTATTCTATGATTGATAGTGGTAGAGTTTCTCATTTGCATATGGAAAGTAGTGGGTTCGATCCCCAACCATGTCCTACCAAAGACGTGAAAATTGTTGTAAAGCTAATCGCAGTATGGAATAACGACCACTTGTCAATATGATCTTGTATTTACACCAATTTCAATGTAGTCATTATGTGTTTGATGACCTTTAGTGGCGCTAACGTTATTTTCAACACATGTGTTACATATGACATAAAGTTTTATAGTGGAGCAAGAGCTCAGAAATGAGTCTGAGTATCCAGCAACATTTGGCAAGTAACATGCAAACATTCCCACATGCACATTAATATTTTGAATTAAATTGGGCTCAAACCAACCACCTAAGCAGTGAGTTGTGAGTTATTTGATGCGCCGTCTTAGACTGCATGCAGTGGAGGACCTGTATCTTATGGTTGATAGTTAATAAGATTAGTTATGGCTAAAGGCAGTTTCAGGAGTATGTTACATATGGCATACAGATTGATGGTGGCGGAAGAGCTCAGAAATGAGTCCGAGTATCCAGCGACCTTCAGCAAGTAACAAGCAAACATTCTCACTCAAATAAATAACTTGGACTGATTTCGGCTCGAACCATGGACCTCAGTGGTGAGGAGTAATTTAAGTTAATTGAGGTAACTTCTTAGACTGCATGGCAGCAAATAACCCCTATTTTATGATTGATAGTCAATTAGATTAGATGAAGAAAGATTGTAAATTTGTTTCAGAGTTGTATCTTTCGGGCAGGACTGCAGTACCAACAAATATAGAGATACATATGAAGCATATTACAGGGAAGGAGCATGTCGTGTTCGGAGTACTGCACAACAGACGGGTGCAATAACAATTGTGTAGTGTAATAAGTGAGTATTTGTAAATATTTTCTTTAAAGGAAGGTAGTAGGTTCGATCCCCTGCCTTGCCATACCAGAGACATGAAAATTGTTTTAAATGCTCATTACAGTATGGAACAATGATCTTGTATTTACACCAATTTATATATATTTGACTTAATAAATGGCGATTAACAGCATTTTTTAACATGGAACAGGTTACACAAAATCCAGTTTTATACTGGATGGAAAACTCAGAAATTAATCCAAGTCTCCTGCGACCTTTAGCAAGTAACAAGCAAACATTCTCAAGTTAACATGAAGATTTTGATCTGAAATGGGCTTGAACCAACAACCTCAGCGATGACTAGTAAGTTCTTTGAGGCACTGTCTTAGACCATGTGACAGCGAATGTTGGTTACATATGGCATACAGATTTATAGTGGAGGAAGAGATCATAAATGAATCCAAGTATACTGCAACCTTTAGCAAGTAACAAGCAAACATTCTCACACTCACATAATTATTTTAGACTGAATTGGGCTCGAACCAACAACCTCAGCAGTTAGAAGTAAATTCTTTGAGGCTCCGCCTTAGTTAATGAGGAGTTGTGTTGAAGAAATAGATTGTAAACTTGATTGAGAGTTTATCTTTTTGGCAGGACTGCAGTACCAACAAATATTGAGGTACATATGTAGCATAATACAAGGAAAAGGACCAATGCCATGTCAATCTGAAAGTTGCACAATAGACAAGTGCAATAAAAAGTTTTGTAACGTAAAAAGTGAGTATTTGTAAACAGTTTTAAATGTCTCGTTCTTTCGCTTTAGTTTAATATCTATCTATCTCTCTCTCTCTCTCTCTCTCTCTCTATCTCTGTCTTGTCTTCCTATTTTTCTCTCTTTTTTATGCACTCCCCCCACCCCCAACATTTTAGGGATGGCATATAGTAATCACAGCATCTGTCCTTCAATCCGATTTTGTGTCCGGCCTGTAACTTGCATAGATTAATAGATATATCAATACTTGCTACATATGATCAACATAACATGACGACGTGTCGTGCGTAACACCCAGACTCCTACTTTGTAGGTGAAGGTCACACTTTAACCTTGTTTGACAACATTTTCAGTCTAAGTGAGATTTCTTGTCCGGTCTGTAAATTTGTCGTACATGGATAGATTTCAAAAGCATTAGGCTCAATTGATAAACATAACATGATGAAGTGTCGCATGTAAGACCCAGAACCTTTCCATAAAGGTCAAGGTAACACTTTCAATTTGTCTGATATTTTGTTTCTGGTCTGTAACTGTTTTATATGGAGGGATTTAACTTGGCTTAATTGATTAGTTGATCAACATGACATGACAACTTGTCACCTGTTCTGGGGACCCAGAACCTTACCTCAAAGGGCAATGTCACACATTCAGTTTGTTTGATATTTCATGTCTTGTGTGTAGTTTCACATGGAGAGATTTTAAAATATCTTGACACAAGTGATCAACATGTCATGATGTGTCGCCTGCATTTACCTGTAGAAATACCAAGATTTTTACATCAGATGTCAAGGTCTAGATCACACAAAGGTCAAGGTCACACTTTAATGTGAAAATAATGAAATTGCATGTCTTGTCTGAAATGTCAGGCACCACTCTAGATATTCATGGATACATTTAAATACAACAACATTTCTTGTTTCTATATATTTTCTCTCACTTGTATGGCAAAGAAACTAATTATGTTTTCAGATTATAAATACTGTTGACCTGGCAAGTATGATCAAATTTGAATCCTGAATAAAAAAAGATATTAAATTTTTAGAATTTTGTATATACATGTAGTTCCAAATTCAGCCATTTTGTTGTCATTGTCAGTTTGTCAAAATACCAGCAGAAATTGAAATGCTGTAAAAAAATCTTCTATTTCTTTCAAGTTGTTTTACCATGGATACATAATGAAATATATTGGTTATTCATATGCACTTTCAATTTGAAAATTTTCAGTACCAAGTTTTCTTTTGGGAATTTGTGTTCTTTAGAAATCTATGAAAAATGGCACCATTTTTCCATTTCCATTTTACATTGCACAATTTTATAATTTTCAGACAGGGTAAATGTATATGGATAAATATATATGCAGGTAGTTGTATTATTTCTTAAAATATTTATATTAAAATAGTTGTAATACTGTTTTCAGTTTGTGCGGATTGCAAAATCTTTGGATTTCCCCTGAATTTGACACAACGGCATAGGTTCAACTGGAACATGAATGTGATCAACAGATTTTGAGATACTGCCATGGAATCTAATCCAAAACTATTTCTAAGGTTGGAGACCACACTTTTGTACATCTGATGTAATTAAAGGGACAGCTTAGACCAGGAACCAGCTACAGGGTAAAAATGGTAGTTCTCGAAAGTAGTTACATTTGACAATGGTTGTTCAAGATGATGTGAATGTGAAAATACACTTCACAGGTACTATTGCAATGTTGGCTTGTATAGACAGTATATTTTCCCAAAGAATGATGCAAACTTGAGTGGTCATGTAGCTATAACACGCAGATGGGACTACTTCTTAGATGGTAAGAAGTTTGCATAATTTGGCTTATTTGACCCCTGTTTGTTGAAAAAGTCACTACTTTCACTTTGAGCAGATGGTGAAATTTGAAGCAGTTAATGCCAACATGTTTTTGTGTTCTGTTTAAATTGAATATGAATTCTGGGAATTCTTAAGGAGTTTGAAGTACAAGTGTAATTGTTACAGTGTATAGTGCTAATATTACAGTCTATATGAAATAAATGGTGGACCAGCTTCGATAATTACTGGTTATGCTTACTTACTCCGTTAGATTTTAGCTATTTTATGTTGTCATAGTAACTAATAAGCATGGCTAAATGGAATATTAGAGATTTGAATCATTTTATTATTGCGGTGAGAGGTCGGTGTTTATCAGCTCATTCTAGATCTATTCAACTATTTAAAACATTTTTTAAGCTTTGAGTAGCAGTTGTGTAAACATATCTTTTTCTCCTTACGTAATTTTTTAAACTCTTAATAACATTTTAGACTATGTCAAGACTAGCACCGACCTTTCATTTTTAACAGTTTTATATAGTTGTTAAAACATGTATTGTTATATTTGCTATTCTGCAAGTTTCTCGGCAAACATGCAAATATATAAACAGCAATAAGATATAAATGTGGGATTAATTGGTTTAAAATATATAATGGTATATTTTTAAAAAAATACTGTCTCTTATAATTTTTTACAGATTGATTTATTTTACATGATAAGACTTTTATCAGTTTAGAAGAATCTGTACTTTTGAAATTTGGTATCCAGTACATGGTACCAGGTTGAAATGTTAAAATATAATACATATTTGATACTTATTTTACATGATAGAGATGGACAATGATAAATTTTTCATTTTATTTATATATATTGCTGATGTAACTTTTTCTTTTTTCGTAGTATGTCTCTTTTGTCCCAATTTAATTGCACCATGATCTGTCAAATTTCAATTTAGATTACACCATCAATTTGTTCTTTTAAATGATCAGCACTTTAAATGGATTTACATTTTACATTGATATTTCACTGAAAAAGGGCATTTTTTGTAATTACTGTATATTTGTAATAAATATAAATCGAATAGTTTACATGAATAAGAACTATTATTATATAAATTAATTTTTGAAAGAAAGGAGAGCTATTGTCATGACCTTGGTGTTGTCATTGTCAGCGTTTATATTATGTTATAGAAACAATGTATTGAGCTAACTTACCTAAACCTAAATTACCATAGTTTTGGCTCTAAATTTTTGTTTATCTTGTTTTTTTAAGCAATTCTATTGATTCTGTAAACTGATCAACATAAACTAAAAAAATTTTTACATCACTGACCTTGACCTATTTAATAGATTTTGTTAAAACTTGCATTATCTGGTTTAAGTTTAAACTCAGTTTTCTTTGTTTCTGAACAAACAACTTTCGTTATAGTGACTGAACTTCATAAACACATATATAAATACTAATTTGAATATTATATTAGTATTAAAAGTAAAATACAACGCTTATAGCCATTACAAACATATAATATACAGACACAGAAACATTTTTTCACCAATGAATTAATATTTAAATTTAAATCATCACTAAAGAAGATTCTTTTTTTTTTTTAAGATTTTTATCCAATATTTAATCATATTGATTTTCAAATATACTAAAGGAGATAAGCGGCCAAGTTCACGGTATATTTCTGCCAAATTTGATTTTCACTCCCAAGAATCTCCTTTAAAATATTGTATTGATTGGTACTGACCTGCGTATTAACACAATTTTATGCTCCCCCAAGTCCCCAAGTTCTTGTCAGCATTATTTCTGTACAACCCCATGTTGGAATTATATGAAACTTGCTAGGATGCATCATTACCAAGTGCAGATGCGCATATTGTCTTTGTGTATTGGTTCGATGAGTTTTCACAGAGTTATGGCCCTTTGATTCTGTTGGTTACCAAATTCTTGTCAGCTTCATTTCTTTACAACCCCATGTTGGAATGTTATGAAACTTGCTAGGATGCATCACTACCAAGTGGAGATGCGCATATTGTCTTTGTGTTCTGGTTCGATGATTTTTCACGGAGTTATGGCCGTTTTATTCCCTCTGACCAAATTCTTGTTTGCGCTATTTCTCTACAACTCCATGTTCGAATTTTATGAAACTTTACAGGATGCATCACTACCAAGTGGAGATGCACATATTGTCTTTGTGTTAAGGTTCAGTGATTTCTTACAGAGTTATGGCCCTTTCATTGAGTCTGTGACCAATTTATTGTCCACACTATTTCTCTACAACCTCAGGTTGGAATTTTATGAAACTTGTTTTACATGCTTGTCATACATAGCTTTGTCCGTCCGTCCCAAAATTCTTGTCCAGGCTATTTCTCTATAACCATTGATTGGAATTTTTTGGTATCATTACCAAGTGGATATATATGCATACTTTCTTAGTGTTTACGTTTGATGTTTTTTTTTTTACAAAGTTGTGGTCCTGAGATTGCATCCATTACCAAATCCCTGTCCTCTCCATTTCTCATTCTAGTAGCTGGAATTTTATGGAACTTGCCAGGAAGCATCACTTCCAAGTCGAGAGTGTGTGTATTGTCTTTGTGTTGTATTTCTATGACTTTTAACAGAGTTATGACCCTTTGATTCTGACCATAACCACACATCATTGTTTTGATCTTCAAGAACATGAAAGTGCAATTAGACTTTGAACATGAATAATGCAGTAGAGGTCAATGTGTGGCAGTGCAGAGTGAAGAACCAAACATCTCTTCCAAAAATTATCTTCCCTTTACACCCCCTTTCCCTTTACAAACAATGCAGCAACTACTCAATCAAGTACTTGTTCAGGGAGCATCCATCGGTTCCACGATATCTTGTTTATTTAATAAGATAAACTACAAGGGTTTTTGAATAAACTATTGTCTTTGAATAAGACCTTCCTCTTTGTGATTCAAATAAGCACTAAAATAGTTTAGAACTAAAGTACTTGGAAAATAAACTATTCATTATTAGTACTAAATAAGTTGGTACAAAAATTCTATCAAATTAAACTTAATACTAATTACAACTAAAATTTATCTTGTAAACTAAATTTAATAGAAACTTTAAAATCAGTTGTAATTTAGATTGAACTAGTATTTGTACTGATTGCTTTAGAAATCATGTGTTGATATATTAGATAGGTTGCATAAAGTAGGTTTATAAGATATTATTTATAATATACTCGAACGCAAAAGAAAGTGTGCACTTTTTATTTTTTGATTGTTTTAATATTTTATAAAGTTGTCAAATTTGAAACATAAGAATATCGGTTGTTATGGTTTATAGCCACAATGAAAAATCAGTCAACTATGGCTAGTTATTACTAATAGCCCGAATTGCAATTTTGCAGGATTTCCACGTGGAACATGTATACATAAGTACAAGTAGCCAAACTTGTTTTCTCTACATTCTTTTACACATGTATAGTGCTAATATCACTGTAGATTTTGAATATTTATAACAGCAAATATGCCACGAGTTTCAGAACGTCGGTGTATTGACGCTTTAATGATGCTTAGCAGAGGTGACTCTATGCAAGAAAACATCCCTTTGGCTATTTGTGTTTTTTATTTTGACCCCTAAGCTATGTAGAAGCATCGTACGTTTGATCCAAATTCCAAACAGTAAAATAAACATTGGTTAGAATGGTATTTGCATACGCTAAAAATTGATACCACACTTGATAATATTCCATCATTGGATTTGTAGAAAATCAAAGATATAAATGAGATATGGATTTACCATACATTAATTTCTTTCTTTTTCCAAAATTCTTCTGGTTGCCAATATCACTGAGACAAGCTCTTGGCTCAGTCTAGTCTGTGCCTCAGGGGTATACCCAAATCCGCCTTCTGTGACACGTTTCAAAAGGGGATTCCCAGGTTGATATTAAATGTTTTTACACAATTTTAAAATTTTGAGAAATTCCAATATATTCCCTTTAAAAGTTTTTTTATCTTTTTTTTTTCAAAGTTATATCTTGTTACCCTTTATATAATATGTACATATTGATTTTTTTACAGTTTATTACACAATAAAAATAACAATTTCTGTGTTGTCTTTTTATATATGTCATGGGTTATCTTCAGAAGTTGTTGATATATATTGAATGGAACAGCTAACCTGCCATTTGACATTCTGGTTTTATTTTTGCCCGACATTTTATGTATTTTCACAAAAAGCATCCAAGCAATAATAATCTTGTAATTTGGGCTTGAATAAGAAAAACGTTTAAGATAACAATGAACAACTATTGAAATGGGTTGTCTAATCAGTTTTCAAGCTATAGTCAAAAGTGACAGGTCAGCTGTTCCATTCGGTATATGTCGACTGCAGTCCGTTTTTTGCCTAAGGCGATGGGGGATATGGTAATCGTCTCTGTCCTTCCTTGCTTCTGCCCATCCATAACACTTTTGTCCAGAAGATAACTACAAAACTTTCGAGTGATTTTGTTGAATCTTCACGGAATGACAGAGGACATTGAGATGAAGTTCAGTGTATAAGAATAAGAACCATAACTCTACATTGATATTTTTAGCTCTACTGGCCAAAGGCCAGAAGGGCTTATGCGATGGCCTGTTGTCGGTCATCTGTCGTCTGTCGTCCGTTAGCAACACTTTTTCTGAAACCACTAGGCCAATTAAGCTTCAACTTCACATGGATGTTTCTATTGCATAGGAGACTATACAGAAGATTTTATTTTTTTTTCTAGAATTCAAGATGGCTGCCATTACTTAAAATAGTCTAAAACTTAAAAAATCTTCTTCTCATGAAATGCCCAACAGATTTTGAAAATGTTTATGTACTAATGATAACCAACTATAGTTCTGTTAGATTTGTATAAATGGTGTATCTTGGGTTAAAAATGACACCGCCCCGAGGGTTCAATTAGGGGACACATGTCATAATAAATATTAAATTTTTTTTAAAAAAGGAACTGATTTTGCCTATATTTTCACAGAAGCATTGTTTGGTCAAGGAGGTTCAGATTTGTAAAAATGACTGGGTTCCACTGTCTTAAGGGGTCAGGAGGGAGGGGCTCCAATGAGTAGGGGTTTGATTGAAGATAAGAATTTAGGGGCTAATATTTATAGAGGTCCTGTAAGAGTAAAATTCTCATTTTTCATCTCTCTAGGCAAAATTGTTATTCAATTTGAGTTCTGAAGTATCTAGTTATAGGAAATAAAATTTGATTCAATAAGGAGAATTGACTTTTCATAAGGGGCCAGGGTGGGTAAAAAAAGGGTTAAAATAGAAAATGTTAAAAAATCTTCTCAACAAATGGTCAGTCAGATTTGTTCTTATTTAATATAGATTATCCCAATGAGTATGGGTTTAGAAATTGTACAAATCAAAGGTCTTGTATTTATAGAGACCCTGTAAGGGGGCTTTGAGTTTTAGATATAAATACTATGGGAAAATGGAAAATTCTCATTTTTTCTTCCATTTGTGTAAATGCATATATGTTGTTCAATTTTAGATCTAAAGCATTGTCTAGTAACAATTAATTTGATTTTGTTCAATAGAGAGGATTGAATTTCCATAAGAGGCAAGGGTGTGGGTTGGGCAATAAGGTTAAATTTGGAATTTTCACAAAGCTTCCTCTAAATAACCTTTCAGTCGAACTAGTTCATATTTGATATAAATTATCATTACATCAGCAATGTTTGAATATTCTATATATCAAGGGGCTGTGATATATTGGGGCCCTGTAACGTGATTTTTACTTTTACATAGGAAAATTATAGGGAAAACTGATTTTTTCATTTTTGCATCCATGTGTACAAAAAACTTTTTAAAATCTAAAGCATTTCTGCTCATAACAAATATGAGAACGTCCTCAGGCCCTCTTGGGCCGCTTGTTTTAATTATCTCCCTTTCTTAAACTTACTTGTCCGGAGCATAGCTCCAAAACAGTTGAAGGGATTTTGTTCAATCTTCAATGACAGAGGACATTGAGAGATAGTGCAGTGTACAAAAACCATGACACTATCTTGCTAACTTTTTTAATTATCTTCTTTTATTAGACTTGTCCTGTGCATAACTCTTAAAGTGCTGAATGGAATTTATTCAAACTGCATACAAAGACAGGACATTAATGGGAAGTGCAGTGTTTAAGAAACATTAATTTAGTTGATATTTCACACAATTGTAAAGAACATTGAAAGGAAGCGCAGTGTGCAAGAACCATATTTTTTTTTTCTGTCTTTACATAATTATTCCCTTTGTTATTATATTTTATAACGCTAATTTGAAACATAACTCAAATAGTGTTCAAGGGATTTAGTTGATATCTCGCACAATGATAGATTGATTGATTGAATATTTGGCTTCATTTTTATGCCATCGATGGCTAACAGTTGATCAGTTAACCTTACCACTGTTTCCTGGGATCTTTGTATCAGTGGTGAGTGACAATGATAGAGGACATTGAGATTAAGTACAGTGTGTAGCAGGCATAACTGTTTCTTCCGTCTTCTGCCCTTTTATTGTCCATTGTTTGGAGCATATACCTTGAAGTTTTGAAGTGAATGCTTTGAAACTACATACAATGATAGAGAGCATTGACAGGAAGTATCTTCAATACAGCCTTATTGAAATATTGAATTTAAACGTTTTCCTAATATCAGTAAAATGATATGCAAATCTAATAATCATTGTACAAAAAAAACAACAAATAAATAATGGTCAAATACTGTTTTAGGCTTGATTAAAAACACATGCGCTAATTTACAGATGTCCGTTTTAATTATTTAGGTTATATAATTATATAACCCTAATAATTTCATTTAAAAATCAACATAAAGTTTAAAATATCATTTGAATATCAGTGCACTTGTCCCGTTAACTCGGACAGTAATGCGTCCAACTATCAACCCTCGGGTGGTGAATTTGGTTAATTTAATTAATTTCTTTTTTATACTACATATCAAAAACATCAAAGACTTATAATATAAGTTCTTGTCAAAACGAATAGATATATTTTACCCGGGGACATATATAACAAGTCACTCCTACTTAATATTAGTATGTTCTACCACCGTCTAAGGGAAGTAATTGGATGCATCCCCAATATCATCAAACTGCACAATTATGGGGCAATTATCGGATAACTCTTGGAAAATGTCTGAAATAGTCCGGTATGTATTTTATTAAATTAAATAGAACTCGTTTTTATGCAAACAAATATTATAAAATTGGATACCACCTTTATTTCAGTAGGATACCGCCACTGGGCTGCCTCAACCGAAAAAAGATATAAAAAGGGAAATAACCCGTGTTTAGTTGAAAAGTTATAACTGATTTGTTCCCCTTTGTATACAGTTAGTTATAACTGATTTGTTTCCCTTTGTTTATGGTTTCTTCTTCGTGAGATAATATCCTGATGCAATTTCATAAATAAATTGCTTGTTTACAAAGAAGTCTGTAACTTTGTCACCTATGGATCAATTTCAAAAACACTTTACTCAATTCATCAGCATGGCATGACAATGTGTCACGCGTAAGATCCACACATGTACCATAAAGGTCAAGATCACACTTTAAGGCTGTTTGACAACACTTTGGGTCTGTATGAGATTTCGTGTCCGGCCTGTTACTTTGTCATGCATAGATGGATTTAATAAATACTTGCTACAAATTATCAACATAACATGACGACGTGTCGCGCGTAACACCCCGACTCCCACTTCAAAGGTCAAGGTCACAATTTAACTTTGCTTGATGACACTATCAGTCTTTGAGATTTCGTGTCTGGTCTTGTCACCTATAGTTAAATTTCAAAAACACTTAGCTCAATTCATCAGCATGACATGACGACATGTCTCGCATAAGACCCACACCGGTACCTCAAAGGTAAAGGTCACACTTTGAGTTTGTGTGAGATTTCGTTTCCGATCTGTAACTTTGTCATGCAAAGATCATTTTTATAAAAACTTGCTACAAATGATCAACATAACATGACGACGTGTCGCGCGTAACACCCAGACTCCCACTTCAAAGGTCACGGTCACAATTTAACTTTGTTTGACAACGCTTTTAGTGTGTTTGAGATTTCATGTCCGGCCTGTAACTTTGTCACCTATGGATAAATTTCAAAAACACTTGGCGAGTTGATCAACATGACGTGATGAAGTGTCGCGTGTAAGACCCAGAACCTTTCCTTAAAGGTCAAGGTTACACTTTCAATTTGTTTGATATTTTGTGTCTGGTCTGTAACTTTGTCTATAAATTGGCCCAGTTGATCAAGATGACATGACGATGTGTCGAACGTAAGACCCAGACCCATACCTCAGGGGCCAAGGTCACACTTTAGTTTGTTCAACAATTCTTTGAGTTTGTTTGAGATTTCAAGTCCAGTCTGTAACTTTGTCATACGTGGATGGATTTCAATAAAACTTTGCTCAATTAATCAATTGATCAACATGACATGACGAAGTGTCGCGTTAAGACCCAGAAAACCTACCTCAGATGTCAAGGTCACACTTTCAGTTTGTTTGATATTTCATTTCTGGTCTGTAAATTTGTTTTGCATGGAGGGAATTTAAAATAGCCTCATACAAGTGATCAACATGTCATGATGATGAGTCGCCTGTATTTGACTAAAGAAATACCCAGACCTTTACATATATCTCATGGTCAAGGTTATACAGAGGTCAAGGTCACACTTTTTTGTAAAAAAAAACAAACCCACATGCAATTGCATTCTAGTCTGAAATGTCAGTCCATGACTCTTGATATTCATGGATACATCGCTACCTATTATAAAATATATCGTTATTTTCACAGCCCATTTGGGAGGCATGCGACACTTACCTGTGACATTCCTTGTTTCTTATAAGACCGCGGCGTGGTCTAGTGGCAGAGCGTCCGCCTCGCATGCGGAAGGTCGTGAGTTCAGTCCCCGGCCGGGTCATACCAAAGACTTTAAAAATGGTACTAGAAGCTTCCTCGCTTGATGCTCAGCATTTAGAGCAGAGTTCTAGGTCTGGTCGGCCCGGTGTCAGTATAATGTGACTGGGTGGGGTATCATAGCATGTGTCTGCTGCATGATACTCCAGTGTGACAGCGCTTACAATACTGTCTCAAGTAGACACCGTCGCGATATGACTGAAAAATTGTTAAAAGCGACGCTAAACACCTTACAAAAAAAATTGTTTCTTATAAATTAGATATAGTATACATAGATTATACCTACATGTGTATATGCTGAGTTTTTATAGACTGTATCCTTAGGGCGGTAGTTTAAAATAAATCGCAATAACAACTCGACATTGCTGACGATGATGAATGCCATTCGACAATGTTTTATTAGTAGTATTTCATTTGACTGATGTGTTTCAGGTACAGACATTTATCTCATATTGTCAACGTCCTTATCAGCACCACGCCGGAGCTTTATTTGTGGGGGAAGACATCGTTCTTCTGCAGATAGTGGAGAGGGGCAGTAAAACAACATCAAAGTTTAAAACTCTTTTCAAAATAAATTCTACATGATTGTGTTTTGAGTTTGAACATGCAACTTTTCTGTATTCTAAGTCTGAAAAAATATACGTTTGGATAACAAGGTAAAACACATTTGGTTTATGGAGACACCATCATTTGATATACTGGTACATATAAAGAAGTGTGGACCATTCTCTGTCTAAGGAGCGTCCTCTGCTATCAATTAACTTAAGACAGCGGTTGTTATTTTTTTCATGACCGCTTACAACTTACAGTCCTTAGTTGATCGAGTGAATTGTTTTATTGACAACAAATAAAGTAATTATCGTTTGTTTAAATTGAACTTGGTTGTTAATCATGAACATGAGACCAAAATCAATCAATTACACAATACGTTTTTGTTGATTTCAAACCAAATACAAACTGATTGTTTACGGCGGGTTCATTACTCAGGAAGGAGAATACGGAAATTAGTTTCTCATTGTTCCTATACATTGTATTTGTATGGGAAAAGTTCATTTTTTAAATAATCATGAATGTCTAATGTATTTGGTTACACATTTGCTTCTACATATACATGCCGGTATATGTATTTGAGTTTTGTTAGGTTAGTATAAAATTAACGCTTATATTGAATTTAACATTCATTAAAAATCATGAACTGTCTTCGCACAACCATCTTCACCTTAGACCACGTTAACGCAGGCACCCACATCTCTTATAACGTCCACGCTACACATTCACCTATAACCCCGTTCATGCATCAACACCTACACGTGCGTTACGCCAACAAGTCCACGCAAACACATACAACTTGGACCAAGTTCACGCAAACACCTACATCTTGGACCAAGTTCACATAAACACCTACAACTTGGACCAAGTTCACGTAATCACTTACATCTTGGACCAAGTTCACGCAAACACCTTCATCTTGGACCAAGTTCACGTAAACACCTACATCTTGGACCAAGTTCATGCAAACACCTACATGTTGGACAAAGTTCACGTAAACACCTACATCTTGGACCAAGTTCACGCAAACACCTACATCTTGGACCAAGTTCGCGGAAACACCTACATCTTGGACCAAGTTCACGTAAACACCTACATCTTGGACCAAGTTCACGTAAACACCTATATGTTGGACCAAGTTCACGCAAACACCTACATCTTGGACCAAGTTCATGCAAACACCTACATGTTGGACCAAGTTCACGCAAACACCTACATCTTAAACCAAGTTCACGCAAACACCTACATCTTAGACCAAGTTCACGCAAACACCTACATCTTGGACAAAGTTCACGTAAACACCTACAACTTGGACCAAGTTCACATAAACACCTACATCTTGGACAAAGTTCACGTAAACACCTACATCTTGCTACATCTTGGACAAAGTTCACGGACACACCTACATCTTGGACCAAGTTCACGTAAATACCTATATCTTGGACCAAGTTCACGCAAACACCTACATCTTGGACCAAGATAATTAAATATGTTTACTCATACACCATCTATTTAACTACATACTGGATGACGTTTACGTATACACTACATGTTAGTTTACGTTTTCTCATGCACTTCATATTTGACTACTTTTACTCATACAATATATCTTTGACTACGTTTACATATGCACTCCCTATTAGACTACGTTTACTCATGCACTACATATTTGACTATGTTTACTCATACACTACATCTTTGACAACGTTTACTCATACACTACATCTTTGACAACGTTTACGCATACACTCCCTGTTAGACTACGTTTACTCATGCACTACATATTTGACTACTTTTACTCATACAATATATCTTTGACTACGTTTACACATGCACTACGTAATTGACTACGTTTACACATGCACTACGTATTTGATACGTTTACTCATGCACTACATATTTGACTATGTCTACTCATACACAACATCTTTGACTACGTTTATGCATGAACTGCATCTTTGACTGCATTCGTTTACGCATGTGATACATCTTTGATAACGTTTACTCATGTACTACAGATTGACCACGTTCACTCATACACTACATATTTGACTACGTTTACACACACACACACACTACATCTTTGACTACGTTTACGTATACACTACATATTTGACTACGTTTACGCATGTACTACACACTGACTATGTTTACATAATTATATACTACATATTTGACTATGTTTATACATGCATTACATATTTGACTACGTTTACACACGCACTACATCTTTGACTACGTTTACGCATACACTACATATTTGACTACGTTTACGCATGTTCTACACACTGACTATGTTTACATAATTATATACTACATATTTGACTATGTTTATGCATGCATTACATCTTTGGCTACGTTTACGTATACATTACATCTTTGAACTTGTTTACGTATACACCACATATTTGACTACATTTACCGTCTTTACTACATCTTTGAACTTGTGCTGTATTCACGCAAATAGTTTAATTTGAACAAAACTCGGCCACTTCCGCTTACGTTTGAACACAGGCGGAAATGGTCGAGCGGTTTTCCTAGTTTCCCACCTCCCTCCCCCTTCCGCTATGGACGGATCGTGCAGGCTGATTGGTCAGTGAATTGATTAAAACGATATCCTTTATTCACATTTATTGTTTACTGTTCCATTGTAGTTGAGTCATTAAATTGTTGGGAGGAACCGAGTTCGAACTCCCATGAAATATGATAGACACCTGGGATCACGTAGGATGTATATGAAGTTAAACTTTGGCGTTGCGATGATCCATGAATGGTAAAGACAACATGCTCTAGGCCAGACGTGCTTATGGAAATCCTTTATTTTATTAATCCGATGTACGTGTGATACGAGTTCTCTGAAAATAGATTTAAAAACACATGTATATTTATTTTTTATGTTTCAAATAAACTATAAGGATTTTTTGTTAATTTAACTTTGGCAAAATCACTTTTTTATTAAATCAAAAGTGAGATTATATATGTGGTATTTCAATATTTCTAATTATAAAATAAAAAAAAAGAAGGTTGATTTCAGTGAAATAGCAAGTTTAATGCACTCATGTACAATTGCATTGGCAGCACCGCATATGGCTATGTAACTAAAGACCATATCAATTCAGCAATCCTTCGATGAAATGACACCGGTAGTTCACTGAAACTAACACTTATTTCTATTTGCATCATTAGGTTATTTCTGCTTACCGACTGAAAATGCGTGATAAATATACTCGTACATTTGTATTTTAACTGCGTATATATTATATGAAACATGATCATATCTTAATATAATTTTGTAAAAGTAAAAAATATAATTATTAAACATTCACCGTGTAACTGTTTTAGAATATTCCAAACAAGTAACGAACTATATATACATAATCTGATGGAATTTAAGAAATGGGGCAACGTGTATATATATATATTCACTGTATATATATGATCCAACGGGTTTATAAATCTGTCCTTTATATAGCATGTGAGTAGTCATGAATCCTTAACTGGATCCTACTCATATAAAGCTATCACTTCATGTATGTAAATTTGTCTACCCTGTCCAGATGTGTTGCATGTAATTCCATAGCATATAAGTCATGGTCTACACCAAATTTATTGGTTTGGCAGGGGCCTTGATATTGTATCTATGATTTGCATTGTAGCTAGGCGCACTCGCCGTAGTCTGGTCTGTACATTTATGTCTTGGTTATTCACAAATAATTTTCTCCATATATATATATATATAAATATAATATATAATATTTGTCAAAATCCAAGAGGCACGTGTACAGTGGATAGAGTCAGTATCCTATATTACATATAATACATGGGTCATTGATAGTGATTACGTGTTGGTCGTTCACCCTAAATGTCGAGGGTTCAAGCCCTGGGTCGGACCGATGGCCTCTCAAAAACAACACTGAGTACAGGTTTCATATAAGAAACGAACTCTACACAGAGTATCGGTAACAGTTTCAATAAAATAAAATTGTCCTAGAATTGCTTCCGAGGTAATGAACGGATCTGTAAATTACGTGTTTCAATCTGAAAGTGGTTCATTCCGTCACTTTTCTCGAATGTTTGAGGAATCGGCCATGTTCCCATTCAAAAGAACATGCTGGCTTGAAACTTAAATAGAATGCTGCTCGTATCAGCTATATCTTTGATTTAAAAACGAAATTAAAATACGAAAATAAAGGGGTTTTCCCACCTCCCTGCCCAACCGCGTTCACAAAAATAACAGGAAGTACCGATTTACCGTGTGTAGTTATCACCGTAAATGTGGCGAAGTTGCCGTTTATGTAACATATACGTTGGACGGGGTGCATATGGCAATATTTAACTAAACATTCGTTAAAGAAATGGACGTATAGCCGTATAGAAATATTAAACTAAACAGTCGTTATAGTAATGAACGTATTATCACATAGAAATATTAAACTAAACAGTCATTACAGCAATGGACGTATAACCGTATAGAAATATTAAACTAAACAATCGTTACAATAGTGAACATCTAACCGTACAGAAATAGTAAACTAAACAGTCGTTACAATAGTGAACGTCTAACCGTACAGAAATAGTAAACTAAACAGTCGTTACAATGGTGAACATCTAACCGTACAGAAATAGTAAACTAAACAGTCGTTACAATAGTGAACATCTAACCGTATAGTCAGATTAACATAAACAGTTGTTACAACAATGAACGGATAATCAAATAGACACATGGAACTAACCAATACTGACGGTAACTGTTTGAAGGGAATTATATCGTCTATATTCGTGGTCATTATGACAAAAAGTGTAACAGATACTTAATGTTGTTCAGTTTTAACCGGAATGACGGAAATCAAAAACGCAAGAAATTTTCTATTTTTATTTCTTAAAAATGTTTACTCATCTTTTTAAAAAAACATATCAAGGCGCCACTATTTCTATATATTTTTATAAATGTCTTAAACGTGACATTTCCGGTGAGTAATCGCTTCACCTGACCAATGATTGATTCGGTGGATTTCAACATACCCGTGTGTTCCCCTGTAATGTGAGTGTTGCACGTGGTGCCAGCCTTAAGTTCACGCATGTACAACATATTCATAGAAAAAAGAATAATATTTTGACAAAGAACTGAACATCGAAATAAAGTAACACAATTTAATGTTTGAATTCGAACACAGTTGGTAACACAGTAGCGTATAGTTTATGGCATTTCGGCAGCCATTCGTGCACCTTGACGTAACTTTATGTAATAAAAAATGAATTGGAGTCGCAGTATTATGCCTGATAAAAATAAATTCGCTGATTAAATCAAAAGCTGAAATACTGAGAAAATTTAATTATACAAAGCTTATGAGGGAAATACACGTCTCTTGCAACTCTTCAAAGAGTGACACATAATGTAATATTTGTTGTTTTATTATTGTTAGGGATTATGAGGAGACGACTTTAATTACTCTACAAGTTATTAACAGTATTTCAATGAACTAATTCTGTTATAAAGAGTTTCGAAGAAAATGTTGTGAACAACAACAACAGCAACAGCAACAGCAACAGCAACAGCAACAGCAACAGCAACAGCAACAACAACAACAACAACAACAACAACAACAACAACAACAACAACAACAACAACAACAACAACAACAACAACAACAACAACAACACTCACCGACGGTCTAAAGTGGTTAGTCGTGTGTGCCCCTGGGGCAGGTATCACGGGAGCGTAACTGTTCCAAAAACTTTCCATCCCAAACCCAATGGAAGGTGTTTTTAAATTTTGAAATAACCATGGAAACGTGTCCTTGAGGTTGCTATGGATTATGGTATGACGTTGGCGATCTTGTGCTACTGCCTGTTGCCAACTTTTATGGCTTCGGTAACTTCCGTACTGGCCGAACGTCCGTCCGTACTGGTTGGCGAAAGGATTACCGTTTACATCGACCACGATAGCTTTGGTTCCAGGTGGTCTGTTAAAAGTCTCAAAGTTGGTTTCTTCCTTTGATTGTGGCGTCGGTTCTGGATTCGATCTTCCCTCTACCGGAATTGCCAAAACGTAACGAAATATGCACAAACATGTACACACTTTAAATAGCGTTGACCGTGTCTTCATATTTTTTTAAAGATGAGATAGACTTTTATAGACTGGAAGAAAAGAAGATTAAAAATGTATTTGCCATAAATGATTTAACATCGATCTTTTTTTAGTATTGTTTATATTTGATCGATTTTTACAACGTATGTATCTAATGTTTCCCTGGTGAAAATCGTGATTGAGATTTTCCGGACCACGGACTAGTGAGGGATCGAACTCACGACTCAACATCCTTAGACCCGATTCAGTACACTATAATATAGGCACTTGACGGCATTTATCTGTACTTAAACATATACTTTACTTAAACTAATACTTTACTTAAACTAACACTTTACTCAAACTAATACTTTTAAAGAAATCCAGAAACAAACCTTTCATAACCAGCACATTCCAAAAATGTTGTTTATATACAGTATGTACGATTGACCACGTGCAATGTTCACGTACAATATTTTTTTCCAATCTATATTTTGAATTGTATGATTAGATAACAACTTAATTTTAATAACATATCTTAAGAAATCTTTCATCTATAAATACGTCTCTATCGCTCTCTCAAACAATAAACTTCTTGTATCCACCACTTAACGAATCCATGCAACCATCAAACTCAGATACACTCTGTAATAGTCCAACTATGAAAACGAGAAAAAAATGAAAGATGAACTAAAGGTAAAGAATTAAAAAAAAAAGCTGTCTCCTCGTTTACTACTCATATCCGCATTAAAAAATATCCATTTAACACCAACCAAACATGTCTTTATAACGCACTAAATTATCTTTACATCGCACTTACAAGAAGAAACAATCATTACCTTTTCTGTTACAACATTTATCTGATATATTGGATTCAGGTGTTTACCTTTTGAATCTTATTTACAAATAGTTTCAATTAAACCATACATATTCACACACATGCATCAGAAATTTCAACCACAAGGAAGCATATAAAAAAATGTGTGATATATTGCCTGCGGTCAAAACTCAACCGAGGAGTGATAGGAAAATCGTACAGTTCGTCAGATCAGACACATAAATATCTCCATATATCGTCTTACTCACTAAATGTCGTTCATTTTAATTATTTATTACTATTTAAAAGTTCAAATTAGTCAGTTTTAATATAGTTTCCAAAGTCATATTTAAACATAAGTTATACAAAGAAAACGCCTGTAATAGTCAGTCGTATTGGTACCTGGCTTGTCATGTTAATCACAAACATCATAACTTAAAATTGAGTCGGCAACAAACAGTTTTTATTAAAACATCAATAAAATCAATTCTGCTTCCGATATTACTTCCAACTACGTTTCAATTTATTGTATGTAAATGAACGGAGGGAATTTACTGTCTGTACAAACTATTAATACCTTTTTTTGGAATGAGGTTTAACGCCATTTTCAACACATTTCAGGTTATATATGGCGTATTCACTTTTACTGGTGGAGGAAAACCTCAGACTGAGCAAGACTGAGTAGAACTATCGTCCTTCCGCAAGTAACTGGTAAACTTTCTCACATATTTTTTGGGGGGCTGGCGGGTTCGAACCTACGACCTTAGCGGTGAGAGGTCAGTGATTTTGAGATGGCGTCTTAGATCACTCGGCCACGGAGGACTCCTATTTATACCTAAATCACGAAATGTGATTTCGGAAAAATATTCAGAAACCATAATTGTGGCCTTTTATTACCTGGCAAAACTTCACTGCAGTTATGCAGTTTGATAAAAATCGTTTAACAATTTTATCGTACAAAGCATCAAGGGGCAATGACAGTTTAACCTGATGATTAAAAAACAACAAAAAAAGTATACAACCCTAACCAAAATGAAAAATATAGTAGAAAAAATAATAACACGAAAAAACACACCGTGACAAATACAAACAAACTGACACAAAAAAAACAACAACACCAAAAACACACACACACACACACACACACACACACACACACACACACACACACACACACACACACACACACACACACACACACACACACACACACACACACCCACACACACAAACACACACACACACACACACACACACACACACACAAAACAACATGAGCAAATTAAACCATTTGAAATAGTTCCCGAGCTTTTACTGAATATTTAAATTTTATATAAATTTTGAAAGCTTGTCATATTTCAAAAATATCCATATTCAAAGTCTTGGTAGGTAAACTTTTTTTCTCCAGTAAACTACGTTTTTACCTTCTTAAAATACTCCTTTAAAAGCGACAAGCCGCCATCTTTGATATGTATACACGTAGTTATAATAACACAAAATTAAATCGCGTCATCGTACTCCTATAATAGAAAAATAGGAAACAAACTTATCTAAAATTTTGAATTTAATAGTTCGAGTTCTATGCATGTGTAAACTTTTCTGCTTATCGGAAGTTTATTTATACTTATTTATTTTAGTTCAACGGCAATTTTTTTTTATTTATATGAACCGCTATCGAGTCCCCTTGCTGGGTAGAACCAGTGCTTAGTTTTTAGATGCATCGATACGAGCAGGGGATTGAACCCGGAACCTCTGGCGTGAGCGACGAATTACCGCCTCGCTATATTTTCTGATTCATTCATACATATTACATAAAGGACTTTATGTTTTGCGTTATTCTACTAAAAACGTTACATATAAAGAAATAAAAAGCATTAATTCATAAAAACTAATTTTATCCTGTATCAGTGATTAAGAAAGGTTTCATATAATTTATCTTCTGGTATCAATTAAAAATATAAACATGGATATGTAGATAATTCAAGTCGTTAATATCAATAATAAGGTAATGATATCATGCAATTAATTGAATGATTCATAATAATTAACTAATTGATATCATTATATAATTACCATATAAATTGTAAAACGGTACTATCCTTCTTATAATACGATACGATAAAACTTAATATTGCTGATCAATACATAAATATAATTAAAGATATTTACTTCGGATTCAATTCGGATTTACTTATTAAAGTTATAAACAAGATATCCATTTAACCAATGGATGCTGCCCGAACCATGCTTGCTTGTGTAGTACTCGTACAAGTTTCCTTAGGTTTTTAACCAGAAAATCCCCCCTAAGAACTGAGAATACAATGTCATTTAATTAGTTGTTTTAAGTAAAAATTTGGGGGAAATATATTCCGGAGGAATGGGGCGTAGCTTCATGGTTTGTGAGGGAAATTGAGTGTAAAGGCAAACTAATTCTGAGATTTTGTTCTTGCACTCTGCACACCACACATTGACCTATGTACATGTTCAACGTCTTGTGAGACTTCTTGCCATACTGATGAAGATATATTCTGGACACACAAATATAACCGAAAATATAGAATCAAAGTTGAGGTAAGTATGTAATTATTCAAGATGAGTTATGAAATATTCTCCCTGCACGCCCACACATTGCTCTCTAACCATGTTCCAAATAGGTTTCCATAGATACTTTAAAATGGTACTAGAAGCTTCCTCGCTTGACGCTCAGCATTAAGAGGAGAGTTCTAGGTTTGGTCGGCCCGGTGTAAGTATAATGTGACTGGGTGGGGTATCATACCATGTGTCTGCGGCATGATACTCCAGTGTGACAGCGCTTAGAATACTGTCTCAAGTAGACACCGTCGCGATATGACTGAAAAATTGTTGAAAACGACGCTAAACACCATACAACAACAATCCATAGATACTTTTGAAGATATGCCTCGGACAAGCAAACTAAACTACAACAGGGAAGATAATTCTTCCATGTTTCCACACATTACCCTCTGTTCATGTTCCAAGTTAGATAGGTTTTCTCCCTGTCATTTTCCAATATTAGCCTACACGTCGACGTTTAAAGTTCTCTTTATATTTTATCTGGTTATGACAACTTTGACAAATCTATTTTCAGTCTATCCCAAAGCATGCGACCACTGAAGAATAATCATACATAGATAAACATATGGCGACAAAACACATACCTGTATTATTCTAATATGGCAAAACATCATATTGCATAATTATATATTTTGACATAAAATAACTATTCAACCCTTTACTTTATATAGACGCCTTTCGACACCTCTAATATTGAAAGCATTTATTCACCACATATCAGCAATGGGTGAATAATGTTTATATTCACTGACTGACAGGGTGGAAAACAGTGCAGGAAGTGTTCAGATTGCTCGCTACGAGCAATCTGAACTCTTCCTGCACTGTTTTCAAAGGCTTTCTGTGATTGGTGCGGGAAAACGCGTATCTATGGAGTAAAAGGTTAAATGAATTATTCTCATAGCTCAACAATTCGGTCTCATTCATTGTATACATTTATTCAGTTTTAAAGATAATACAATTATCATAATCATTATTTTAAGAATTAACATGCATATGGTAAAATAAACATTTATACTTAACATTCCATTTTCACTTGACCTTAATAGAAAATGGAAAATTCTTCAACAATATGGCGCATGAACATACATTAAGTATATTAATATTTATAAAGATTGACTAAAATTCACATTCTCTGTAGTAGATATTGTCTCTAAATGCAAGATGAATAAGAGGATACATTTAATTTACATTTTAATAACGCTTGCTTAGTTAATTGATACTATTAAGTTACTAGTTTTTATTAATTTATTTTAGGCTAAATGCAAAGAGAGCTCACAGCTTATATGAAAAGCTCATACGATACTTATTAAGGACAAACAAAGTCACTCGGTTTCAGTACATCCCAAGCTTTTCCCGTTACATTACTGGGTCCTGCACACGTGATCAAATGAGGATCTTGTATCACGTAGGTGGCGTTGTCCACCTTTTCCCTAAGCCACCTTAAATGACAATCGCAGTACCACGGATTGGAATCTATAAACAGAGTATCGAGATGTGGCATATATTTTGTATCCAAAACCTCGGGGTCAAGGGTCGATAGCATGTTGTCACTAAACCACAGTGATGTTATAGACTTGAATGATCGGAACGCTCCTGGTTCTATCATACTGACATTGTTCAAATCCATGTATAAAGTCTGTAAGCCGGTTAGTCCGTTGAACGTGTCGTTTGTGAGAGTGGACGTAATCGTGTCCTGCATGAAGTCCAAGATAGTGAGTTTATCTAAACCATAAAATGCGTTATCTTCTATCGTTGTGACCTAAAAAGGTAAATAAATAAATGATACAAAAGATAATGAAATTAATTTGACACAAAAATATCTGATATACTATACTATAAAATATTTATAGTCGTTTGTAAGAAGCTTAATTACTATCATTATCATTATTATTTTCATCATCAGTCAGCAGCAACAGCAGCAACAGGGTCAACAGCAGGCAGCATTTATTGTTGTTGTTAAAACAACAATAAACTAAAAATAACCACTACCAACAAACGAGAGAGAGAGAGAGAGAGAGAGAGAGAGAGAGAGAAAGAGATATGAGAAAATCGCAAAAACAAACTACAAAAACAAGCAAACAGAGCATTCCTCTCAAGCAAACAGAGCATTCCTCTCAATGATAGACCGCGGCGTGGTCTAGTGGTAGAGCGTCAACCTCGCATGCGGAAGGTCGTGGGTTCAATCCCCGGCCAGGTCATACCAAAGACTTCAAAAATGGTACTAGAAGCTTCCTCGGTTGGCGCTCAGCATTTAGTGGAAGTTCTAGGTCTGGTCGGTCGGGGGTCAGTATAATGTGACTGGGTGAGGTATCATACCATGTATCTGGGGCATGATACTCCAATGTGACAGCGCTTAGAATACTGTCTCAAGTAGACACCGTCGCGATATGACTGAAAAATTGTTGAAAGCGACGCTAAACAACAACAACAACAACAACAACAACAACAACAACAACAACAACAACAACAACAACAACAACAACAACAACAACATCCTCTCAATGACATTATACACCACAAAACAGATAACAATACTCCTACACCAATAATATAAACCGTTTCAAAACAATAAAGCAGTTACCTGCCCCTGCCAGAATGCCAGCGTCTGCAGCTTCGGTGTCGATGTGAACGAGTACGATGGTATGGTTTTGATCTGGTTGCCCACGTAATCCAAGTTCTGTACCGAGGATGGCAAGTTTGTGAGGAAGCTCTGAAGCCTATTGAATCGCAATCCAATTGTTATTAACTTGGAGTTTTTATTGAACAAGTTTGGAGGGAAACTGGTATCGTTTAGTTTGTTAAATGGGAAATATACTGTAAGAAGATCTGACAGCGTATTCAATGAATCGCTTTCTATCATTTCCAGCCCATTGTTAGAGAGATCGATGTACTGTAATTTTGTATAAGGTACAAAACTGTTTCTACCAAGAACTCTGACTTTGTTGTAAAGAAAATACAAAGTTGTTATGTTCCATGGAAGACAATCCGGGATCATTGTAAACGAATTGTACGAGAGATCTAGAGTTGTTAGTTTTTGCAATGCAAGGGCGCCAAATTTGATACCATTGTCGGCTATTCCATTAGAATTCAGATCTAAACTGTTTAAGTTCACAAGGCCTGCGAAAGCATCAGGTGGAATTTCGTGTATGCTGTTGCTGGCTAAGTCAAGTAATTGAGTGTTGGCTGGAATGCCAGTTGGAACTTCAGATATGCCGGTCACATTGCAATAGACTGACCACTCTCCTTCGAAAAATAGACACCTGCATGGATGTGGGCATGGGTCAGTCTTGTATGCTGCATTTACTGGTGTATTACCGGCGTTCACTACCAGCAGAAATAAGCCGACGGTAACAACACTGGGCACCATTGTAATCTAAGATATAAAATATTTAAATATATAAAGTCATGTTAAACAGGATATACATTAACATTACTATGTCTGAAAAAGAAAAAGAATACATGTTGGAGACGTATGTTTTTAATTAGCACAGCTACCACACCAGCATAAACTTGTAAATACAACAGAAGTAACAGCAGGAATCGCCGTCTTGAAACGGTTACTTGAAACAAAAACCAGGGAGATAAAACTTAGTTAACGAGCGCATTCAACACACACACACACACATATATATATATATATATATATATGCATGTATATATAAATATAGGGAGATAATTGAAATCACAACAACGGAATTTCCGATTTTTGGAATCTTTTCATATGCACATCTGCAATGTATGATATATGTATGGAGATAATTATTTGTGAACAACCAGACACAAATGTACAGACCAGACTACGGCGAGCACGCCTGGCTGCAATGCAAACCATATACACAATACCAAGGCCTCTTCCAACCAAATAGAATTTGTGTCAACCATGACTTATAAACTATGGTTCTACGTGCAACACATGTGGACTGGACAGATAATTTGCATACATTAACTGGATCCTACTCATATAAAGCTATTAGATCATGTATGTAAACTGTTCGCCCAGTCCTGATGTTATGATGCGATGACAACGTTTGAACCGATTTACCATATAGAAATGAATATAAAGACAAAATATATACTCTCAATATATTATGTAGTATGGTTTCAATATGCAGTTTTAAGGCGTCATTTTATGCACAAGCTTTCATGTATATATAAACCGTGCTTCTTAGTAACGTCTTGAGACCTCTCAATAGTGATACCATATCTTTTGCTATCATATCTCATATATATTTACATGAAACTTTAGTTGAGATGTATATGCGTTTATAACGCTGCATATGAAAATATTATCTATATAGAGAAATGCTTACACTATACTAAATTTATTATGAATAACACTTTACCTGCTTTGTTCCAATTAATCACAATTTACCAAATACAAACACTCGGCGCGAGTTTATAAGTACCCCTGGATGTTGAAGTAGCCAAGGCGGTTTGATATTCATATCTACACATATGACCACATATCTACAAGTTTATATCAGACACACTTTGATATCTTTGTGCAAGGTCAACCTATTCATATACACTGCTTTGAAGGATTTGTTGATTAACCATAACCGATTGTCTTATGATAAAAGCCTACCCGTCCTGCTTCTTTGCGTTTGCATTTGCTCACATTTTATGACTGTCACAGAGGATGCGTTTACTATTATTTAGCCATGTCGATGACAATACTTGGGCTGCTGAATGACAGCCAGTACAATGACTATACTGATGCTAGACTATCAAACCAAATGAACTTATATGATCAGCATTATGCATTATCTACTTGAAGCACTTGCACGCTCTGATCGGTAATCTTTCTATTAACCAAACCAAATAGAAACTCAATTAATTTTTAGCGCGACAATCTATTTCAAGATTTGCATGTTTGCTTTGCTGGTATGTATGGCTGAAAAATTATTTACACCACTGACGTTTGTTGCGTTTTATTTGTATTATTTGCGTTAGGGTTTAATGCCTTTTGCTTTGGAATAACTTTGTGTCTATGGCTTTTCAATTTTCACAAGCTTATCTGACATACTACGAAGAGTTACCATGGTCAACCCGAGTCTCGTCCGAAACTGCTCCTGATGATCACCAAAGTGGCACAAACAATGCATAAAAAATTCCTTTACCGAACATTTTTGTTAGTCATTATGTTGTAAAATTGTCACTGTCACCTTTACTAATAACAACTTTATCAATGGTAAACTTGGAAGCAAACATTTAAGATGCATCATATATACCTTTCTGATCAGTAAATAATGGGACTTATATAGAATCACAAAGCGGAACGTCCCATTTCGAAGATTCCATCCTTGTAGTTTATTTAATTTTTGAAAAATTCGTTAAAACACAAGTCGGCATTTTACATTTTATTCGTCAATGTTTTACAATAAGCCGATATTGGCCAATGAGTGACTTGACTTTACCAAGTATTTGGTCAACAAAATTAAATAATATTACACTACAGAGACAAAATACAATATAATCCGTAATATATGATGTTTGATATAAATGTGCAGTTTTACTGTTAAGAGCGAAAATATATCGTCAAGGTAGATGAGGCTTCTTTAAACGCTGTCTTTTTATACAACAAAGAGTAAATAATGGGCAATTATATAATTTCAATAATTGTTCAACATTCAACAAATGTCTGTTTCATATCATACATATGTGCATACTGCCACATATGAAACATAACAGTCTGCCGGCAATGTATTTTATTTGTTGTTTCTTTTATAATGTGAGGTGGAGGCGGGGTGGGGGGGGGGGGGGGGGGGGAGGGGGGTGAGCGAGGTTCGGTGACGTTTCTCCGTGACGTATTTTACTATTGTCCGCACCAAGGCAATGGCCCAGGTTTACGCCTCTTCTGTATGTTTGTAGTTTACGTGTAACCTTATTAATTTGTATGGCACGGAGGTACTGAATGCGCTTTTCACGAAGATCTGACTTAAATACCAGGAAAACCACACAAGAATTCGGTCGTCCAGATCGCTGACGGTCAGTTACTTTCGACTCACCATTGGAAACCCGTTTGTACCAATAGATAAGACTCAAGTACATGCCTTCTGTTAAAGAGTTTTGTGAAATAAACTTCAGAGTATCCTGTTGGGCCAAAATACACCCAGCACAAAATTTTACCACACTCCAAATTCCCACTCTAGGCGTGACGTCGTCCATTTTTGTTAAGATACAAATTCGCACTTGTTATTTCAAAGTGCCCACAATATTTAAATGTTTATTACGGTGTCCCGTTAGGGCCATCGTGCTATCGCTTTGTCAACAAGGCACGATGGCACGATGACGATGACGCGATGTAATATCGTGTCATCGTCATCGTGTCATCGTAGCATCGCTCCATCACCATCGTGTCATCGCGTCATCGTCATCGTGCTATCGTGTCATCACCATCGTGTCATCGTACCATCACCATCGTGCTATCGTACTATCGTGCCATCACCATCGTGTCATCGTGCTATCGTAGCATCGCCTTCCTGTATTTTAGTGGGATTCTTATAATAGTATCGGAAGGTATAGTTATGTGTTTATATTTAAGTATGTACATGTTAGTCATTCAACTCGTTTTGTGTTTATGTGTTTAAATATGCATATTACTGCAACTTTGTACTTTGATGAGAAACTGTGTGTAGTCTTATTCTCCTCCTCCTCCTTTTACTTCTTATTCTACTTCTTCTTCTTCTATAACTAGAAATGGAAAATCAAGAGGAACGCTTACTCGTGTACTTTATTTTAACACGACAATGAATATATAATAAAATAATTAATGTATTTAAATGAATTCCAAAGTTTTAGTCTAGTTGTCTAGACGGTATTAGGTTCGGCATGATACTCATGTGTGCCAGCACTGAACAGTTGTTGAAAACGACAATAAACACCCAACAATACAATACAATGTACATTCAGTCATATGTCACTTGAACAATGAACTTGTTCACTTTTCTCTTACCATTTGATTGTTGAGTTGAGTGTTTAGCGTAATTGTTATGCTATCGAGAGCTAGCAGACGATCAGAGTGTCGTGGGTTTGATCCCCCGCCACGGTTATGTGTGAGACGGACACTATATTCGTATATGCTTAGTACTGTTACTACCCAAGAATACACCGAACGTGATTTATAATAATAACTTGTGTCACATCAATGTGAAATAAATACATTTAAAGTAAGTGTTAATAGACAATCAGTTAAACTCATTTGTGCAACTAACTAATATCTTTCCAGTTTTACATGGTACAGGAAATAATTAATTGGGACAACTTGTCTTTTGATGGGACGAGTTGTCTTTAAATAGGGGACAAGTTGTCTCGAAACTTGTGACGAGTTGTCTCAAAATGTGGGACGAGTTGTCTTTGGGGCGACTTATCCATAACACTTTTGAAACAGTGGTTAGAGACGAATGACAATGAGACTGACATTTTTTTAATTTGTCATCACGGAGAATGTGTTGTATGTTACTGGCGGGTATTCAAACTCATGACCCCTGGATTGACAGTTAGACACGTAACCAACTGATTGAACAGGGCCCGTCTTTACCATGTATGGCCAATCCACTTTGAACAGTGCTCACTAATTCCTAATTGGGTGTTTAACTACCAAAAATATTTTTTTACTCGACACTCGACTTTCTTGCTCAATACTCAGTTTTCTTACTAGACACTCGTCTTTCTCACTCGACACTGAACTTTTTCACTCGACACTCGACATTCTTACTCGACATTAAACTTTCTTTCTCGACACTCGACATTCTTACTCGACACTCGACTTTCTTACTCGATATTCAACTTTCTTTTAAGACACTCAAAACTGTACCAAAGGTGACATATCGCCCAGCCATAGTCTCTGTGATGATTGACTGATATACGGCATTGCGCCTTATTGTCATTTGTGTTACACCGCTGATTGAACTGAAAAAGTCATCAGTTACTTGCAGAGATAGGCGTGCTCGAGTACTGGTTTGCCTCATAGGATCCCAGGAAAAAGAGTTTAGGTAAACCGGTCGCCTGAAGGAACGAACAAACGAACGAACGAACGGACGGACGGACGGACGGACGGACGGATGGGCGGACGGACGAACGGACGGACGGACGGACGATGGAACTAACGAACGAATGAACACATAAACAAACAAAAAAACAAACAAAAACAGACAGACAGACAGACAGACAGACAGACAGACAGGCAGGCAGGCAGGCAGGCAGGCAGGCAGGCAGGCAGGCAGACGGACAGACCACTACGCATCGGTATTATACACCAACTATTTTATCATTTAAGATTTTGTCTGTTGTTTACCGGATCGACATCAACTTTTTTGTGAATCTGTCGAAAGGACTATAATCATAATATGTACCTTCTCAATAATTTACCATTCACGTAATAACATATTTGCACGCATAAATAACTCACATTTAGTGATTATAATATAAAAAGAAAACATATGACTGTGTATCTTATATGAATTTCCCTTTTTAGCAGCATTTGTGTCTCAGGGTTATGTATAACCTGACACAAAATAACCCCGAATATTTGAATGCATGATGTGTTCCATTATTATTATTTTTCGCATGTCTTACAGGAAGGCGATGCTACGATAGCACGATGACACGATGGTGATGACACGACAGTACGATAGCACGATGGTGATGGTACGATGACACGATGGTGATGGCACGATGGCACGATGACGATGACGCGATGACACGATGGTGATGGTACGATGACACGATGGTGATGACACGATGGCACGATGACGATGACGCGATGTAATATCGCGTCATCGTCATCGTGTCATCGTAGCATCGCTCCATCACCATCGTGTCATCGTATCATCGCGTCATCGTCATCGTGCTATCGTGTCATCACCATCGTGTCATCGTACTATCACCATCGTGTTATCGTACTATCGTGTCATCACCATCGTGTCATCGTGCTATCGTGGCATCGCGCATGCTTGTTGACAAAGTGATAGCACGATGGCCCTAACGGAACACCGTAGTTTATCGATAACGTCGAATTTTTAAACGACATTCGCACATGGTCTTAAATTACGCCAACTGGTATTTTTATAACATTTGGCACAATATTGATGAACTTGTCATCTTTCCAAGGCATTGTTGTTTTTTTAAATGGCGTCTAATTTCAAAGTCCCCCGGACTTCTAAACTCGCGTTACTATGGTGCCTTTTGCATGAATATAATAATGGCTAAAGGTTGATTTGATGTTTTATGACAGTAGAAGATGTGTCGATCTATCCACTGGTTTGCATGTAACGCCCTTAATACAAAAACGACAGGGTCGTCCTATTACTTTTGGGACATACCTCGTACAACTTTATTTATCTTAATTATAATGTGTGTCGTCGCTTACATTTATGATAATTTATACGACTTGTAAACATTGATCGATAATTATGATAGCCAAGTAGATAAAATTCGCTATCTCTTCTCTTGGTAGGTTAATGACGCCTGTTATCTCCTCTCGATCGTGTCACATAATGTAACTAATGATATGTCTGGTGTTTTAATTACCAAGAGGACAATAGTCAGTTTATTGCGTCTCATTAAGTATAACTATTATGTTATACTATTATGTGACTCTTCTCAATGTACTTTAGGCTTTTATTTGTCACTCTTCTCAGTACGCAATAATTTCATTGATCACACTTCACAATATACTTCATGGTTTTTGTCTCTCTTCTCAATATACGTTATTGTTATTTGTCACTCTTCTCAATATATGTTATTGTTATTTGTCGCTCTTCTCGATATACTTAATGGTTATTTGTCACTCTTTTCAATATACGTTATTGTTATTTGTCACTCTTCTCAATACATGTTATTGTTATTTGTCGCTCTTCTCAATATACTTAATGGTTATTTGTCACTCTTCTCAATATACGTTATTGTTATTTGTCACTCTTCTCAATATACTTAATGGTTATTTGTCACTCTTCTCAATATACGTTATTGTTATTTGTCGCTCTTCTCAATATACTTAATTGTTATTTGTCACTCTTCTCAATATACGTTATTGTTATTTGTCGCTCTTCTCAATATACTTAATGGTTATTTGTCACTCTTCTCAATATACGTTATTGTTATTTGTCACTCTTCTCAATATACGTTATGGTTATTTGTCGCTCTTCTCAATATACTTAATGGTTATTTGTCACTCTTCTCAATATACGTTATTGTTATTTGTCACTCTTCTCAATATACGTTATTGTTGTTTGTCACTCTTCTCAATATACGTTATTGTTATTTGTCGATCTTCTCAATACACTTTATGGTTATGTGTCACTCTTCTCAATACACTTTATTATTATTTGTCACTCTTCTCAATACACTAAATGGTTATTTGTCACTTTTCTTAATACACTTTATGGCTATTTGTCACTCTTCTCAATATACGTTATTGTTATTTGTAACTCTTCTCAATACACTTAATGGTTATTTGTCACTCATCTCAATACACTAAATGGTTATTTGTTACTCTTCTCAATACACTTTATTATTATTTGTCACTCTTTTCAATATACGTTATGTTTTTTTGTCACTCTTCTCAATACACTTTATGGCTATTTCTCAATCTTCTCAATGTACTTATGTTTTTTTGTTACTCTTCTCAATACACTTTATTGTTATTTGTTACTCTTCTCAATATACGTTATTGTTATTTGTAACTCTTCTCAATACACTTTATGGCTATTTGTCACTCTTCTCAATACACTAAATGGTTATTTGTTACTTTTCTCAATATACGTTTTCGTTATTTGTCACTCTTTTCAATATACGTTATGTTTTTTTGTCACTCTTCTCAATACACTTTATGGCTATTTGTCACTCTTCTCAATACACTAAATGGTTATTTGTTACTTTTCTCAATATACGTTTTCGTTATTTGTCACTCTTTTCAATATACGTTATGTTTTTTTGTCACTCTTCTCAATACACTTTATGGCTATTTGTCACTCTTCTCAATGTACTTATGTTTTTTTGTTACTCTTCTCAATACACTTTATTGTTATTTGTCACTCTTTTCAATACACTAAATGGTTATTTGTCACTTTTCTCAATACACTTAATGGCTATTTGTCACTCTTCTCAATACACGTTATTGTTATTTGACACTCTTCTCAATACACTTTATGGTTATTTGTCACTTTTCTTAATACACTTTATGGCTATTTGTCACTCTTCTCAATACACTTTATGTTTTTTTGTTACTCTTCTCAATACACTTTATTGTTATTTGTCACTCTTCTCAATACACTTGATGTTTTTTTTTACTCCTCTCAATATATGTTATGGTGGTTTGTCACTCTTTCCACTATACTTGATGGTTATTTGTCACTCTCCTCAAATTGTCTTAAACACACCATCAGTTAAAATCCAATAAAAATCACTTGTTTTAACAATAGTGATGAATTATTGCAGTACATGCTACGTCAGCTTTTGCTTTTCTCGTCTGCATGGACCATATCAACCGTATAGTGATATCAACCGTATAGCAATATACCATACATCACTCATCTCAATATGTTTTATGTTTTTTTCGTCACTCAATATAATTCATGATTTGTTTGTCGTTCTTCTCAATATTATTTATGCTTTTTATCAATCTTCTACTTTAATTCTCTTTCAATATTTCTAATTATTCTCAATATATTTGATGACTTCAATTTCCCACTATTTATATTATACGTTATGGATTTAGTTTTCTCTCTTACCCCTTGAAGACTTTTCTCTCGTAAAATATGTAAAACGATATGATCAGGATATAAAAATCTATGGCATCCATTTTATCGTCCTTTTCCACAATTCAAAGCGTCTGACGTTATTATCACATGTCCATAATGTGTTTGTAAATCATCTCAATGTACATGTAACCATGGTAATACAATAATAATAATAACATTATTTACTATTTTAGAGTAAGAAGATGACTCCCATGGTATTTATAATATTCGTTGTGTACATATACACACCAACACGGTTTATGCAGCATATAAAATTGATCCAACAAGTCCACAACCGTGCAAATGTCTTCTGTCCCAAGGTAAATGGATGGAGTATTGTAACGGTATAGACATCTCGTCTATACCATCTGGATTACCAGTTGGAACGCAGCGTCTTGGTATTTAAGACAAGGACATTAGCATGATACCACGTGACAAATTGTCGTACTTCATCAATCTAGAAGAATTTACCGCCATTGGTTACGGACTTCACGAGGGTTGTATTGAAACCGGTGCACTCGACCTGCCGAAAATAAAATCTATAAATCTTGCTGAATATTCCGGTTCATTCCGGTTTGGCTTCCCAGGAACATGACGAACTTGTATTTAAGTAACAATCATATTGGTAAACTAAGAAGCAGCAACTTTATGCGCTATAAATCTTGACGGTACATAGATATATCTTACAATGGAAAGCAATTGCACAGGCAAAAGACATTTGGAGGAAAAGAGGCGTCTGTAAGCGAGCTGAATTACATTTATATACTGTACAGTTCTGTTAAAGGATCAAACGCACCGGTTTCTATGGAATTCAGCTCGCTTACAGACGCCTCTTTTCCTCCAAATGTCTTTTGCCTGTGCAATTGCTTTCTTCTCAACGTCCTCGGTGTAGTCGCCAATGTCACCCGGAATACCAGAAACAGTGAGACACATGCGGAGGCCGTATTGCTCAAGTTCATCCAAGACTGCATTTGTTGACTTAAGGTCTCGCTTAAGAATTACCTCCCTTATAGGACGGTAGCAATATTCTTACGCCAAAGAAATTAGAGCTGTGTAAAGCGGTTGGGCATTTTTTTTTGTTAAAAATGCATAAAACGTCATATTTCTTTGTGTATATGGGAACATTGGAACATTTTCATGATTTCTGCAATGTTTGGATGACATTGGGAACTGTTTGATGATGTATAACAGTATAAAGGTGCGTAGTTATACACTGCAACAAATGGGCAGAATTGACAAAAATGAAGGGGTGCCATCAAACCATCGAAATTGTGAAAAAGCAACCTGGTCAACTCCATGTTTTTTTCCTGCATATTTGGACCAGCAGAGGACTATCTATGGGAACAAGGCACTTTTAGAACCATTGGAATGTATCCAGTGTTCCAGAAGTGCATGTATCTATACGTAGAACAATACAAAATTAATTCTTGTGTGAGACGTTAAGGGATGATTTAAGATTTTTATTCTAACATTTAAATGAAGCAATTTCTTCATGAAGGTATTCAGTTTCTGAAAGCACACGATTTTGGAATTCTGATTTTAGCTAATTCACCAATTGAGTCTTGAAGTGGTCAATGATACACACAGCAACATGTTCAAGTTCTTGTTTTGAACATACAAGATACAAGAAACTTTATTTTGTGTCGGATTTACAAATATAAAACACTAGCTGTAAAGATATTTGCCGACAGTAACAAAGATACACAACATGTTAACATTTATTTTTTTATTTTTATTTTTTACTTACATGCATAGAGCATAAGCATTCACACACAAACACGCGCACGCGCACGCGCACGCGCACGCGCACGCACACATATCCAAACAAGTATTTGAAATTTAATAAGATTATACTATCTCAGGTTAATAATAAAGCAATACAGAGGAAGAATTTAAACCAGATAAATCAGTAAATCATCTAACTAAAGCATGTTAAATTAACATAAAGTGCAGATACACAGTTGACTAAGGCAGTGCAGATTAAAGAAAAGATGACATTTACAAAAACTAAAGAATACTAAAGCAATTTAAGAGAACATGTGATATGTTATATATCGTAGGCGTGAGAGTATGTAGCAAGGGTATGAGGCACATCTATGAACACATAAAGCATCTACAGGTTGGACCGGTCTAGGTGCGGATCAGTCTCCCAAACTCCTTGAAATTTCGGTTTTCCTGATTTCATTTGTGAGACTGTTCCAAACCTGAGCCGCCTCGAACCCAAATAATCTCTTACCATACAAAGCTATGGAAAGCCGGCGCTGTCTTCTGTCCTTCAGTTTTGGCATATGACGTACATTTTCCTTTATCTTATGTGTTTTTCTTCATTATATTATGTAGACTTATCTTTATATGCTGTGCATTTCTATTATACGATGTAGGTTAACTTTTGTATTGTGTAGATTTGTTGTTATATTAGGTAGAATTATCATTATGTGATGTACTTTCTTCATTATGTTATGTAGATTTGTCATTATATTATGTGCTTTTTTCATTATATTATGTACATTTATCATTATATGATGTACATTTTTTATTATATTATGTACATAAACCATTATATTATGTAGATGTGTCATTATATGATGTTCTTTTTTCATAATATCATATAATTATATTATGTGCATTCTTTAATATTTTATGTAGTTTTATCTTTATATTATGTAGATTTGTCATTATATGGTGTACATTAACCATTATATTATGTAGATTTGTCATTACATTATGTGCTTTTATTATTATATTATGTAGATGTAACATTATATGATGTAAATTAACCATTACATTATGTAGACATGTCATTATATGATGTAGATTTGTCATTATATGATGTACATTCTTTATTATATTATGTACATTAACCATTATATTATGTGGATGTGTCATTATATGATATGCTTTTATCAATACATTATGTACTTTCTTCACTATGTTATATAGTCAAACATTAACATTATATCCTGTAGACATTTCAGTCATTATTATATGCTGTAGATACTTTATTATGTGGCTTATCATTATGTGGACGATTTTAACGGGTGGGGTTATAAGAATCTCCGGCTTATTTCCAAAATGGAGGAAGGCACGGAAATGTTCAACTTATTAGAAACTTTAGGATAAAATGCCTACAGACAAAATTTTCTACGACAGAAACTGTTAATTTACTCGATTTGTAAAAGCCTGACGGACAAGGAGTTGGCGAGCATTGGCGTGAATACGATAGGAGACAGAGTGAGGTTTCGTGAAGGATTGTTGAAGGCATCGTCTGCTAGCTCTTACACGAATTCTTGTTTGCAAAATGAATATGTTTAATGTAATAGATGGCCAATATATTCATACTGCTTGACATTATCAATATAAAATAATGAAGTCATCAGTTATATTTACAATAATTTGCTCCATTAACGTTTTTTGTCGACAATATATGCGGAAATAAGCCTATAGTGCGATATACTAGAGCTGGTGGCAAACGTATTTTGCCTAAAGAAATCTTAACTAGCGCAATGTGGGAGTATCTTCCGAGTTGGGAAATCTATGAGTATGTTTAACTTTTTCCTTTCCCATGGCATTGCACACGTTGCAATTTGGTTTGTATGGAAACTCTATGCAGCCGTTTGTCTTAGAACTGTCGTAAACTTGAATCATATCATTGTAAGTTGTGACTAAATATTTAATTTTCGTTAATTCTTTTTTTACCAAAAAAACCGAAAACACTTTATAGTTTTTCTTATCTGAGTTTATAAACTGCATTTAATAACAAAATGATGTTCATCTTCTAATTTTTATACTTTTTCCTTTTGGTATCTTGATTTCGAGACATTTCTCAACAACATACAAATGAATGGGATATCAGTTATATTAATATAGCAGATATTAAATGAAAATAAAGTTTCCACGGTTGAAATTGCAGCGTGAAAACATACAATTATATCAATCATAAAAGCAGGCAATTACAGCCTGTCAACACGCAAATAACAATGCTATGTGTCGTGAACGGACGGATTAATGCAAATATAAT
Organism: Panopea generosa; assembly: GCA_029582155.1. Classification (NCBI taxonomy): domain Eukaryota; kingdom Metazoa; phylum Mollusca; class Bivalvia; order Adapedonta; family Hiatellidae; genus Panopea; species Panopea generosa. The sequence continues at coordinate 56,269,542 of CM055908.1, read as the reverse complement.
AATGTAACTAATGTATAAATATAGTAAATGAAGTCGTTGTTTAGTGCAACATAAACATAAAAAGAAAGGCACAATAATATCACATCCCCGAATTCCCATGGAGACCAGAGAATCTTTTGAATGTTTCTCGAAATATATATAAGTCACAGTCCCTCGTTTGGCGCCAATATAACAGGACAAGAAAAATATGCAGCCAGCCCGCAACCCGAATCAGGGACCATTCACTTACAGGGCGAATGTTCTACCGACTGAGCAAGTAAAACTGCTTACATACGTTTTACATATAATTTACGTACATACTGTATAATCTAATAAATTTCTGATAAATCAAAGTGGAAAGCGCCCAAGTAGTAAAAAGAATAAGAAGAATAATGCTTAAAACCCACCTTCACCAAATCCGACGACTCCGTTTTATACTGATTTGAAAACCCGCGAACATATTTTACGGATAGAAAACGAAAACAAATTAGAAATGAAATAAATAAACACAAATCCCCCCCCCCCCCCCCCCCCCCCCCACACACACACACACACACACACACAAAACGAATTGTATATATTTTGAAAATATAATGCTGGTGTTTTATATAATATCATAACCTGTTTATTTTATAAGTACAAACAATTAGATAAATATATATATTCTTTAATAGAAACTGACATTTCTAGACTGGATGTTACAGAAACTTATAATATATCTTATCTAAAAACGACGAGATAAATAATTTATATAAAATAAACTCTCAATAAAACTACACTTAAACATTATATAAATTGTCTTAAAACAGGTGGGTCAATAAAAGTTTCCGTACATCCATGCAAACACAGCTGTTTCGCGTGAAGATCAATGTTTCAGTTATCTCATTTATTGCGAAAACGTGCGTGAACCATATGCACTTTATACAGTTTCGAGCTGGAAATACACCGGAACGTAATATACATTTAAATGGTCACGTGTGACAGAGTCCTGTGCATAATATCATTTTCCTTACTAGATCTGATGACGAAGGATAACGAAACGGACGTATTTTGTAACCATAACAGCGCACGTGAGTTTTTGTTTTTTGTTAGCTTTATGTTCTTCTTAAAACTTCAGAAAATTAACTCAAAATCATCAGTGAGAGTACAAATAGTACATTTAACTACTCAGTTTACAAAATGGAAACTTGTAAATTTTTGTATTAAAAGTATTATTTAAAAGTATTGTGTAGTTGTCACAAAACGATGTTTATTAATGAATAAATGAAAGAATGCATGCATGCATGAATGAATGAACAAATGATGAAAGAATGAATGAATGAATGAACGAACGAACGAACGAACGAACGAACGAACGAACGAACGAACGAACGAACGAACGAACGAATGAATGAATGAATGAATGAATGAATGAATGAGTGAATGACGTTTTATGGCCCGTCGGCACATGGAAAAGTTATTTGTCCGTGCAAAGGTTAATGAATGCGATGATGACATTACTATATTAAATGAATATCGTTAAACATACAGTTATCAAGATACGTATTCAGGGTAGTGATAATGCCCCGCCTTAATGGATTCTTGGCAGTGATCATGATCTGCTCAAAGGAATTAATCGAGGCTGCTGATTTATATAAATTAACTCATTTCAGTTGTGATACGACGAAAATTAGAGTAAATTTATTATTATATTTTGTAACAACTATGTTACAATATTTTATAATAATAAATATGTTACTACAATATGAGTTATAATTTACAACTATTCCAATTATCTATGCGGTGAAAAAAACATATATTTCGATCATAATTCTGTAGAAGATTTGACCGTTTGTTGCTTAAAATATTCCAAACATATAAGCTGTTAATAATAAATTTACAATAAATTGAATCTAATTGCATTTTTATCCAACGTTGTGTTTTATACGTTATAATTATATATTAACATCTGAACCGCCAAAATATTTAACCAAATACTAGAAGAGAAATCGCGAAAGCCGGGGTATTTAGAAATTGTGAAATTTTACCATATATTCTATCTGTAAAAAGATGTACAATGAACTGTATAGTACGCCTTGTGTATGTCAACTTTAGCAAACCTCTTGTAATAGCCTGACACTATAGCATACAACTGACATTGTATTACCAGTTTTCCTTGAATAAATGTACACTAACTATTACACCAAAACATGGCTTGCGTGTGTTATATTAATACATTTTATTTACGTGACTACTTAAATGCAAGAACAACCACGACATTTCTTAACTTTTCCCTTTATTTATTTTCTATTTCTCATTATGGGTGCAGATGAACACATCTTAACTATTTTAATCAAATCGCTAAATCAGAATATTTTGAGTTGATACGATAAAATCTTGATTTTATTAAAGAAAAAAAGATACATGTCATGCAACCATAGAGTTTAAAATTTATAAAAATCAAGGTGCTAGATTTTATAGGGGTCCTGGACATTGAGTGTTAGATGGGGAGACTATAGGGAAACAGAAAAGTCTTCCTTTTCAGCATTTGTACGTACAAGTATTCAATTTGAAGCCTCTAGTCATAACACATCAGATTTGAAATAATTCAATTTCCCAGGCGAGATTGCAAAAGGGTTAACATTGAGATTTGTATTGAGATGTTTTATTTTACTCCCCATATTAAACAATAATGTGATAATGATAATAATGATCCTACCCTGACCCCTCGACAATAGCTAATATTCTAGTTATACATTATGCTGTAGTGATGGAATAAATGATCCCGCCCACTCCCATTATAAAGTATGCTATAAAAATGAAATGTATGATCCTGTCCACTAGTATTAATAGTAATAATGTAGTGGTGAAATTTATGATCTACCCCCATTTTAAATAATAGTGTAGGGATGAAATGTATGATCCTACCCACTCCCATTATAAATAATACTGAAGTGATGAAATGTATGTTCCTATCCACTCCCATTATAAATAATACTGAAGTGATGAAATGTATGATCCTACCAACTCCAATTATAAATAATACTGAAGTGATGAAATGTATGTTCCTATCCACTCCCATTATAAATAATACTGTAGTGATGAAATGTATAATTCTATCGACTCCCACTATAAATAATACTGTAGTGGTGAAATGTATGATCCTGCTCACTCCCATTATAAATAATACTGTAGCGATGAAATGTATGATTCTATCGACTCCCACTATAAATAATACTGTAGTGGTGAAATGTATGACTCTGTTCACTCCCGTTATAAATAATACTGAAGTGATGAAATGTATGATTCTACCCATTCCCACTATAAATAATACTGTAGTGATGAAATGTATGATTCTACCAACTCCCACTATAAATAATACTGTAGTGGTGAAATGTATGATTCTGCCCACTCCCATTATAAATAATACTGTAGTGACGAAATGTATGATCCTGCCCACTCCCATTATAGATAATACTGTAGTGATGAAACGTATGATTATATCCACTCCCACTATAAATGATACTGTAGTGGAGAAATGTATGATCCTACCCACTCCCATTATAAATGATACTGTAGTGGTGAAATGTATGATCCTTCCCACTCCCATTATAAATAATACTGTAGTGATGAAATGTATGATCCTACCCACTCCACTATAGATAATACTGTAGTGATGAAATGTATGATCCTACCCATTCCCATTATAAATAATACTTAGTGATGAAATGTATGATTCTGTTCACTCCCATTATAAATAATACTATAGTGATGAAATGTATAATTCTATCCACTCCAATTATAAATAATACTGAAGTGATGAAATGTATGATCCTACCCACTCCCATTATAAATAATACTGTAGTGATGAAATGTATGATTCTATCAACTCCAATTATAAATAATACTGTAGTGGTGAAATGTATGATCCTACCCACTCCCATTATAAATAATACTGTAGTGATGAAATGTATGATCCTACCCACTCCCACTATAAATACTACTGTAGTGGTGAAATGTATGATCATATCCACTCCAATTATAAATAATACTGTAGTGATGAAATGTATGATCCTGCCCACTCCCATTATAAATAATACTGTAGTGATGAAATGTACGATCCTATCCACTCCCATTATAAATAATGCTGTAGTGGTGAAATGTACGATCTTATCCACTCCCATTATAAATAATACTGAAGTGATGAAATGTATGTTCCTATCCACTCCCATTATAAATAATACTGTAGTGATGAAATGTATGATCCTACCCACTCCAATTATAAATAAAACTGAAGTGATTAAATGTATGTTCCTATCTACTCCCATTATAAATAATACTGTAGTGATGAAATGTATAATTCTATCGACTCCCACTATAAATAATAATTTAGTGGTGAAATGTATGATCCTGCCCACTCCCATTATAAATAATACTGTAGTAATGAAATGTATGATTCTATCGACTCCCACTATAAATAACACTGTAGTGGTGAAATGTATGACTCTGTTCACTCCCGTTATAAATAATACTGTAGTGATGAAATGTATGATTCTACCCATTCCCACTATAAATAATACTGTAGTGATGAAATGTATGATTCTACCAACTCCCACTATAAATAATACTGTAGTGGTGAAATGTATGATTCTGCCCACTCCCATTATAAATAATACTGTAGTGACGAAATGTATGATCCTGCCCACTCCCATTATAGATAATACTGTAGTGATGAAATGTATGATTATATCCACTCCCACTATAAATGATACTGTAGTGGAGAAATGTATGATCCTACCCACTCCCATTATAAATGATACTGTAGTGGTGAAATGTATGATCTTTCCCACTCCCATTATAAATAATACTGTAGTGATGAAATGTATGATCCTACCCACTCCACTATAAATAATACTGTAGTGATGAAATGTATGATCCTACCCATTCCCATTATAAATAATACTTAGTGATGAAATGTATGATTCTGTTCACTCCCATTATAAATAATACTATAGTGATGAAATGTATGATTCTATCCACTCCAATTATAAATAATACTGAAGTGATGAAATGTATGATCCTACCCACTCCCATTATAAATAATACTGTAGTGATGAAATGTATGATTCTATCAACTCCAATTATAAATAATACTGTAGTGGTGAAATGTATGATCCTACCCACTCCCATTATAAATAATACTGTAGTGATGAAATGTATGATCCTACCCACTCCCACTATAAATACTACTGGTGTGGTGAAATGTATGATCATATCCACTCCAATTATAAATAGTACTGTAGTGGGGAAATGTATGATCTTACCCACTCCCATTATAAATAATACTGTAGTGATGAAATGTATGATCCTGCCCACTCCCATTATAAATAATACTGTAGTGATGAAATGTACGATCCTATCCACTCACATTATAAATAATGCTGTAGTGGTGAAATGTACGATCCTATCCACTCCCATTATAAATAATACTGTAGTGGTGAAATGTACGATCCTATCCACTCCCATTATAAATTATACTGTAGTGGAGAAATGTACGATCCTATCAACTCCCACAATAAATAATACTGTAGTGAGGAAATGTACGATCCTATCCACTCCCACTATAAATAATACTGTAGTGATTAAATGTATGATTCTACCCACTCCCACTATAAAAAATACTGTAGTGATGAAATGTATGATTCTGCCCACTCCCATTATAAAAAGTACTGAAGTGATGAAATGTATGATCCTGCCCACTCCTATCATAAATAGTACTGTAGTGATGAAATGTATGATCCTGCCCACTCCCACTATAAATACTACTGTAGTCGTGAAACGTATGATCATACCCACTCGACTATAAATAATACTGTAGTGGTGAAATGTATGATCCTACACACTCCAACTATAAATAATACTGTAGTGGTGAAATGTATGATCCTGCCCACTCCCACTATAAATAATACTGTAGTGGTGAAATGTATGATCATACCCACTTCCATTATAAATAATACTGTAGTGGTGAAATGTATGATCCTATCCCCTCCCATTATAAAAATACTGTAGTGATGAAATGTATAATCCTACCCACTGCCTTATAAATAATACGGTAGTGGTGAAATGTATGATCCTATCCACTCCCATTATAAAAAATACTGTAGTGATGAAATGTATAATCCTATCCACTCCCACTATCAATAATACTGTAGCTATGAAATGTATGATTCTATCCACTCCCATTATAAAAAATACTATAGTCATGAAATGTATAATCCTATTCACTCCAACTATAAATAATGCTGTAGTGATGAAATGTATGATCCTACCCACTTCCAATTTAAAAAAAAAACTGTAGTTATGAAATGTATGATCTTATCCACTCCCACTATAAATAATACTATAGTGATGAAATGTATGATCCTATCCACTCCACTATAAATAATACTGTAGTGATGAAATGTGTGATCCTGCTTATTCCAATTATAAATAATAGTGCAATGATTAGTTGTATGATTTCGCCCACTGTCATTAAAAATAGTACTGTAGTGATCAATGGTATACTTTTGCAAAACTGCCATTATAAATAATACTGTAGGAACGAAACGTATGATCCTACCTTTTCCCATTATAAATAATACTGTAGTGAATAAATGCATGATTTCGTTCATTTCCATTATAAATTTAACTCTAGTGGTGGAATGTATGATCCTGACCACTGCCGTTATAAATAATATTGTAATGTATTATCATGCCTATTCCCATTATAAATCATGTCTTAGAGATGAAATGTACGATTCTGCCCACTACCACTATAAATAATACTGTAGTGATGAAATGTATGATCCTGCCAACTCCCATTATCAGTGATGAAATGTATTAACAAGCCCACTCCCAATATAAAAATACTCTAGTAATGGAATGTATGATCCTGTCAACTCCCATTACAAATGGTACTCTGGTGATGGAATAAATGATCCTGTCCACTCCCATTGTAAATATTACTGTAGTGATGAAATGTATGATCCTGCCCACTCCCATTATAAATAATACTGTTGTGGTAAAATGTATGATTCTGCCCACTCTCATTATAAATAATACTGTAGTGGTGAAATATAAGATCCTACTCACTTTCATTACAGATAATATTGTAGTGATGAAATGTACGATCCTACCCACTCTCATTATAAATACTACTGTAGTGATGAAATGTATGATCTTGCCCACTCTCATTGTAAAAATTACTGTAGTGATGAAATGTGTGATCCTGCCCACTCTCATTGTAAATAATACTGTAGTGATGAAATGTATGATCCTGCCCACTCCCAATATAAATAATACTGTAGTGATGAAACGTATGATCCTGCCCACTCCCATTATAAATGATACTGTAGTGATGAAACGTATGATCCTGCCCACTCCCATTATAAATACTACTGTAGTGATGAAATGTATGATTCTGCCCACTCTCATTATAAATAATACTGTAGTGGTGAAATGTACGATCGTACCCACTCTCATTATAAATAATATTGTAGTGATGAATTGTATGATCCTGCCCACTCTCATTATAAATAATACTGTAGAGAAGACATGTATGATCCCGTAGAGACGAAATGTATGATCCTGCCAATTCTCATTATAAATAATACTGTAGTGACGAAATGTGTGATCCTGCCCACTCTCATTATAAATAATACTGTAGTGATGAAATGTATGATCCTGCCCATTCCCATTATAAATAATACTGTAGTGATGAAATGTATGATCCTGCCAACTCTCATTATAAATAATACTGTAGTGATGAAATGTACGATCGTACCCACTCTCATTATAAATAATATTGTAGTGATGAATTGTATGATCCTGCCCACTCTCATTATAAATAATACTGAAGTGATGAAATGTACGATCCTACCACCTCTCATTATTAATAATACTGTAGTGATGAAATGTACGATCCTACCCACTCTCATTTTAAATAATATTGTAGTGATGAACTGTATGATCCTGCCCACTCGCATTATAAATAATATTGTAGTGATGAAATGTATGATCCTGTCCACTCTAATTATAAAATTTACAGAAGTGCTGAAATGTATGATCCTGTCCGCTCACATTATAAATAATATTGAAGTGATAAAATGTATGATCCTGCCCACTCTCATTATAAATAATACTGTGGTGATAAAATGTATGATCCTGTCCACTATCATTATAAAATAATACTGTAGTGATGAAGTTTATAATCATGTCCTCTCTCATTATAAATAATATTGTAGTGATGAAATGTACGATCCTACCCTCTCTAATAATAAAAAATACTGTAGAGATGAAATGTACGATCCTACCCACTCTCGTGATAAATAATATTGTAGTGATAAAATGTGCAATTCTGTCCACTCTCATTATAAATAATACTGTAGTGATGAAATGTATGATCCTTCCCACTCAAATTATAAATAATATTGTAGTGATAAAATGTATAATCCTGTCCTCTCTCATTATAAATAATACTGTAGAGATGAAATGTACGATCCTACCAACACTAATAATAAATAATACTGTATAGATGAAATGTACGATCCTACCCACTCTCGTTATAAATAATATTGTAGTGATAAAATGTACGATCCTGTCCACTCTCAATATAAATAATACCGTAGTGATGAAATGTACGATCCTACCCACTTTCATTATAGATAATATTGTAGTGATGAATTGTATGATCCTGCCCCCACTCGCATTATAAATAATATTGTAGTGATGAAATGTATGATCCTGCCCACTCTCATTATAAATAATACTGTAGTGATGAAATGTATAACCCTGCCCATTCTCATTATAAATTATATTGTAGTGATGAAATGTATGATCCTGCTCATTCCCATAATAAATAATACTGTAGTGATGAAATGTATGATCCTGGCCACTATAATTATTAATAATACTGTAGTGATGAAATGTAAGATCCTACCCACTCTCATTATAAATAATACTGAAGTGATGAAATTATGATCCTGCCCACTCTCATTATAAATAATATTGTAGTGATGAAATGTATGATCCTGCCCACTCCCATTATAATTAATACTGTAGTGATGAAATGTATGATTCTGTTCACTCCCATTATGAATAATACTGTAGTGATGAAACGTATGTTTCTTTTCACTCCCATTATAAATAATAGTGTAGTGTTGAAATGTATGATCCTGCCAACTCCCAATATAAATAATACTGTAGTGATGAAACGTATGATTTTGCTCACTCCCATTATAAATAATACTGTAGTGATGAAATGTATGATGCTTCTCACTCCAATTATGAATAATACTGTTGTGATGAAATGTATGATTCTGTTCACTCCCATTATGAATAATATTGTAGTGATGAAATGTATGGTTTTTCCCACTGCCATTTTAAATAATACTGTATGGACGAAGTGTATGCTACCGCCAACTCACATTATATATAATACCGTAGTGATGGAACGGATGATCCTACCCTCTGCCATTATAAATAATACCGCAGTGATGAAATGTATGAGCCTACCCACTGCAAAGATAAATAATACTGCATTGATGAAATGTATGAGCCTGTATGATTTTGTTCACTCCAATTATAAATAATACTGTAGTGAGGAAATGTATGATTCTGCCTACTCCAATTATAAATAATTATGTAGTGATGAAATGTATGATCCTACCTACTCTCATAAATAATACTGTAGTGAGGAAATGTATGATTCTGCCTACTCCAATTATAAATAATTATGTAGTGATGAAATGTATGATCCTACCTACTCTCATAAATAATACTGTAGTGAGGAAATGTATGATCTTCCCAACTTTCATTACGAATAATATTGTAGTGCTGAAATATATGATTCTGCCCACTCCAATTATAAATAATTATGTAGTGATGAAATGTATGATCCTACCCACTCCCATTATAAATAACAGTGTTGTGAGGAAATTTAGGATCCTGCTCACTTCCATCATAAATAATACTGCAGCGATGAAATGTATAATCCTGCGTACTTCCATTATAAATAATAAAGTATTGATGAAATGTATGATTCTTCCCATTATCATTATAAATAATATTGCAGAAATGAAGTATATGATCCTGCCCACTCCCATTATAAATAATAGTGTAGTGATGAAATGTATGATCCTTCCCACTCCCATTATAAATAATACTGTAGTGGTGAAATATATGATCCTGCCTACTCCCATTATAAATAATACCGTAGAGATGAAATGTACGATCCTACCCACTCTAAATATAAATAATATTCTAGTGTGATTTACGATCCTGTCCACTTTCATTATAAATAATACCGTAGTGATGAAATGTACTATCCTACCAACTTTCATTATAGATAATATTGTAGTGATGAATTGTATGATCCTGCCCACTCTCATTATAAATAATACCGTAGCGATGAATTGTATGATCTTGCCCACTCTCATTATAAATAATACTGTAGTCATGAATTTTACGATCCTTACTACTCTCATTATAATTAATATTGTGTATGAATTGTATGATCCTGCCCACTCTCATTATAAATAATACTGTAGTCATGAATTTTACGATCCTTACTACTCTCATTATAAAAACTATTGTGTATGAATTATATGATCCTGCCAACTCGCATTATAAATAATATTGTAGTGATGAAATGTAAGATCCTACCCACTCTCATTATAAACAATACTGTAGTGATGAAATGTATGATCCTGCCCACTCTCATTATAAATAATACTGTAGTGATAAAATGTATGATCCTGCCCACCCCCATTATAAATAATACTGTAGTGATGAAATGTATGATTCTGTTCAATCCCGTTATGAATAATACTGTAGTGATGAAACGTATGTTTCTTTTCACTCCCATTATGAATAATACTGTAGTGATGAAATGTATGATCCTGCCAACTCCCAATATAAATAATACTGTAGAGATGAAACGTATGATTCTGTTCATTCCCATTATGGATAATACTGTAGTGGTGAATTATATATTATTCTGTTCACTCCCATTATGAATAATACTGAAGTGGTGAAATGTATGATCCTTCTCACTCCCATTATGTATAATACTGTAGTGATGAAACATATGATTCTGTTCACTCCCATTATGAATAATACTGTAGTGGTGAAATGTATGATCCTTCTCACTCCCATTATAAATAATACTGTAGTGATGAAATGTATGATTCTGTTCACTCCCATTATGAATAATATTGTAGTGATATAATATATGATTCTGTTCACTCCCATTATGACTAATACTGTAGTGATGAAATGTATGATCTTTCCCACTGCCATTATAAATAATACTGTAGGGACGAAATGTATGATACCGCCAACTCACATTATATATAATACCGTTGTGATGAAACGTATGAGCCTACCCACTGCCATTATAAATAATACCGCAGTGATGAATTGTATGAGCCTACCCACTGCCATGTTAAATAATACCGCAGTGATGAAATGTATGAGCCTTCCCACTCCCATTATAAATAATACCGTAGTGATAAAATGTATGATTCTGCCCTCTTTCATAATAAATAATAGTGTAGTCATGAAATGTATGATTCTGCCAACTCCCTTTATGAATAACACCGTAGTGTTGATATATATCATTCTGCCCACATCTATTATGAATAATACTGTTGTAGTGAAATGTATGATTTTGTTCACTCCAATTATAAATAATACTGTAGCGATGGAATGTATGACCATATCCACTCCCATTATAAAAAATAATGTAGTGATGAAATGTATGATCCTACCTACTCTCATTATAAATAATACTGTAGTGAGGAAATGTATGATTCTGCCCACTCTAATTATAAATAATTATGTAGTGATGACGTGTATGATCCTACCCACTCCCATTATAAGTAACAGTGTTGTGAGGAAAATTATGATCCTGCCCACTTCCATTATAAATAATACTGCAGTGATGAAATGTATAATCCTCCGTACTTCCATTATAAATAATAAAGTATTGATGAAATGTATGATTCTTCCCATTATCATTATAAATAATATTGCAGTAATGAAGTATATGATCCTGCCCACTCCCATTATAAAAAATAGTGTAGTGATGAAATGTATGATTCTGCCCACTTCCATTATCAATAATAGTGTAGTGATGAAATGTATGATCCTGCCTACTTCCATTATAAATAATATTGTAGTGATTAAATGTATGATCCTGCCTACTTCCATTATGAATAATACTATAGTGATGGAATGTATGATTCTGCCTACTTCCATTATAAATATTACTGTAGTGATTAAATGTATGATCCTGCCTACTTCCATTATAAATAATACAGTAGTGATAAAATGTTTGATTCTTCCCATTACCATTATAAATAATATTGCAGTAATGAAATACATGATCCTGCCCACTCCAATTATAAATAATAGTGTAGTAATTAAATGTATGATCCTGCCGACTTCCATTATAAATCATTGTGTAGTGATGAAGTGTATGATTCTGCCCACTTCCATTATAAATAAAACTGGCGGTGAAACGTATGATACTGACCACTCCCATTATAAAAATATGTGGCGATGGAACATATGATCCTGGCCACTCTCATTATAAAAAAATACTGTGGCGATGAAATGTATGAGCATGGCCACTCCCATTATAAAACAATACTGTGGCGTTGAAACATAGGATCCTGTCCACTTTCATTATAAACAATACTGTGGAGGCGAAACATATGATCCTGGCCACTCTCATTATTAACAATGCTGAGGCGATGAAATGTATGATCCTGTCCACTTTCATTATAAACAATACTGTGGCGATGAAATGTATGATCCTGGCCACTCCCATTATAAACAATGCTGTGGCGATGAAATGTATGATCCTGTCCACTTTCATTATAAACAATGCTGTGGCGACGAAATGTATGATCCTGTCCACTTTCATTATAAACAATATTGTGGCGATGAAACATATGATCCTGGCCACTCCCATTATAAACAATACTGAGGCGATGAAATGTATGATCCTGGCCACTCCCATTATAAACAATGCTGTGGCGACGAAATGTATGATCCTGTCCACTTTCATTATAAATAATATTGTGGCGGTGAAACATATGATCCTGGCCGCTCCCGTTATAAAAAATATTGTGGCGATGAAATTTATGATCCTGTCCACTCCCATTATAAATAAAACTGGCGGTGAAACATATGATCCTGGCCACTCCCATTATAAAAAAATACTGTGGCGATGAAACATATGATCCTTGCCGGAGTACTCCCATTATAAACAATACTGTGGCGATGAAATGAATAGTCCTGTCCACTTTCATTATCAATAATACTGTAGTGATGAAATGTATGATCCTGCCCACTCCCATTATAAATAATACTGTAGTGATAAAATGTATGATCCTGCCCACTCCCATTATAAATAATACTGTAGTGATGAAATGTATGATCTTGTCCACTTTCATTATAAATATTACTCCAGAAATGGAATGTATAATCCTGACCACTGCCATTATAAATAATACTGTAGTAATGAAATGTGTCATCATGCCTACTCCAATTATAAATAAATCTGTAGACAAGAAACGTATTATCCTAACACCATCCTCATTTTAAATAATACTGTAAGAATGGAATGTATATTTCTACCTCCCCCCCCTCCCCCCCCCCCCCCCCCCTTTAATATCTCTTTGAACTTTGGTATGATTTTTTATTGTTTTGGCACCAAAGTAAAGCTATTGAAATATTGGCTTCTTCCGATTATTATTTTTTAGCTCGACTATTCGAAGAATAAAGAGAGCTATTGTACTCACCCAAGAGTCGGCGTCGGCGTCACATCTGGGTTAAAGTTTTGCATGCAAGTCCCTAACTCAGTAACCATTGCATGTATTGCCTTGAAACTTTACACAAGCCTTCCAAGTCATCAACCCTACTACAATAACTAAGTTAGATACATCTTGCATAAATATTATGCAAATTATTGCACTTGTTTTACTTAGAAATTCTGATTAATGTTTTGCATGCGAGTACCATCAACTCCATATCTCACAACCACTCAATGTTTTTGATTTAAACTTTACACAAGTCTTTCCAGTCATCAACCCTACCACAATAACTAAGTAAGACAAATATTGCATGAATGTAATGCAAATTATTGCCCTTGTTTGACTTAGAAATTCTGGTTAAAATTTTGCGTGCAAGTACCATCATGTCCTTATCTCACCAACCACTCAATGCATTTGATTGAAACTTTCCACAAGTCTTCCCATGTCATCATCCCTACTACAGTAACTAAGTCAGATAACTCTTGCATAGATATCAAGCAAATTATTTCCCTTGTTTTTCTTAGAAAATCTGGTTAAAGTTTTGCACGCAAGTACCATCAAGTCCATATCTCAGTAACCATTACATGTATTTGGTTGAAAATTTACACACGTCTTCCTAGTCATCAACCCTACTATGATAACTAAGTAAGATACTTATTGTATTAATATATAATGCAAAATATTGCCCTTGTTTGACTAAGGAATCCTGGTTAAAGTTTTGCGTGCAAGAACCATCAAATCCATATCTCAGTAACCATTGCATGTATTGACTTGAAACTATACACAGGCCTTCCCAGTCATCAACCCTACTACAATAACTAAAAGTTAGATAACTCTTGCATGAATAAAATATACAACTATCTACCTTTTTAGCGGTTAATGGTTAAATCATTTATCCTAGAAAAATCAATATTGACCCAAAGCAGGAAACTATTGACCGAGACGCAGTCTAAAAACGTAGATAGTTGTTTTATTATATTGAATAACAGTAAAAAAGGTAAGTGAAAAAGTCAAATTATAAACAAATATATAAGAAGTTTTCCACCTCATTTCTTCCATTCTTTCACTGCGTTTTTTAACAGAGGTGTGAAAATAATATTCATTATATTCGTAGCCTTTGTATGTCTGTTCTCCACTAAAAAATTCAACTATTAGGGTTACATTCCTTACCATCATATATTCTCTGACTTAAAATATTTCCAACTATTCAAAGTACAATGTCACCAGTATCTAGCTACATTCTGGATCCGCTCTTGATCAAAACAACGTCATCAATGGCAATTTGTATACAACCTGACGTCATTATATGTGGGAAATGATTTAATTTTATTTTAGCGTTAAAAATATGGTATTTCAGTGTCAGTTTTAACTAACTTAATATAATAAACAGTTCATTTTAACTGTTTCAACTGACTCGGTTACCGAGTGAAACTGGTTTCGACAGAATTAGTGGTCAGTATTTCATTTTTGAAGGTATAAGTGGTCAACAGTTCATTTTATTTGACCTGTTTTGTTTCGGATTCAACCAATAAGATTGAAGCATTCATGATGATATATAATAAGGCAAATTATTGCCCTTGTTTGACTTAGGAATTCTGGTTAAAGTTTTGCGTACTAGTACCATAAGGTCTATATCTAAATTACCATTGTATGTATTGACTTGAATCTTGACACAAGTCTTCCCAGTCATCAGCCCTATTACAATAAATAAGTTAGATAACTTTTGCATGAATGTAAGGCAAATTATTGCCCTTGCTTTACTTAGAAATTCTGGTTAAAGTTTTGCATGCATGTACCATAAAGTCCATATCACTCCAACCTCTCTATGTATTTTATTGAAACCTTACACAAGTCTTCCCAGTCATCAACTCTTCTACAATAACTAAGTTACATAACTTTTGCATGAATATAATGCAATTTTTTACCCTTCTTTGACATGTAATTTTTGTAAGAGTTTTGCATGCACGTACCTCCAAGTCCATATTACTAAATTAACTTAAACCAACTAAATTAATCAAGTCAATAAATGTTGCCAGATTTATTTGCAAATAAGGGCCTTTGTTTTACTTAGAAATTTTATAACTCAGCAGTCACTGCATGTATTTGATTGAAATTTCACACAATATGTTGCAGTTATAAGATCTATTCAATTATGTAAGTTTCAATCAAATGTGTACATCTGTGACACATATTCGAATAGTCGAGCGTGCTGTCCCTCCGACAGCTCTTGTTAAATATTTTCTTCTAGTTAAAATAATTAGTGGTTTGAAACGAAAGATGTTGGGATCTTTACGAAATCTTTACTAATTTTTAACGAATCCATTTGAACAAAACATCATAGAAATAGAAATTTGATGTAGAAAGATGTGAATTATGCATGGATGGCGAAACTTTTAAATCGTTCTTTAAAGAAATTTCTTACTGTTACATCTGTTAGTTTATCTTACAGTGAACTTATATGGTAATCGTTTTATTCATGTTTAAAAATAATTATCATTTATGCAAAATCATGTTTTAATGTACTTGTTTTATCAGCCAGGGTTCAATCCCCGGCCGGGTCATACTAAATACTTTAAAAATGGTACAAGAAGCTTCCTCGCTTGACGCTCAGCATTTAGAGGAGAGTTCTAGGTCTGGTCGGCCCAGTGTCAGTATAATGTGACTAGGTGGGGTATCATACCATGTATCTGCGGCATGATACTCCAATGTGACAGCGCTTAGAATATTGTCTCAAGTAGACATCGTCGCGATATGACTGAAAAATTGTTGAAAGCGACGCTAAACACCATACGACATTATCAGCCAGGTACATTTTTACACGTTAATCCGTTTAACAAAATCTATTGGTTACTTTACATAACCATTCATACAATTACAAACATAACATAAGCAAATGGATTGGATTGACCTACAATTTGTTACATTAGTTACGGGTCCCCCCAATTATGGCAGATTAATTGAACAAAATAATTGCAGACTTTTCTTAATTAAATTTCAATTTCAAAATGCTTAAGCATGGTTAATTGAAAAAATACGAGTACAAATTAAAAACTAAAACAGCAACAACAGAAACATTCGATCATGTCCATCCGAAACCCGCGGAATGTCAAACGCACCCCGTCCCATAGTTCTCCAAGTTAAAGACATTTTATTGGACAGTTACACAAGTGTTATCGTTTAACTGCAAACGTTTTGTATTTCTGACAAACTTTTGAGCTTCCAAAAATATCAGTTCGTTTTGCTCATTTGTTTAGATTTCATTTTCAAATAGTAATTTATTTGCATTTAAAGGGTGAAATAAATAAATATTTGTAAATAGTTGACGTTTTGGTGGGCGTTACTACATTTGTTTCTGATACGGGCATGATGTACTGCATATTCGATTTTATTGTTATAAAAAGAAACCCTTGATATTGAACTGCAAACGGCAGTTATGAACACTTACTGCAATAATGTAATAATCAGAAATTTATGTGCTTTTTTGGGGGACAGTGGAGATGTTAGGTTGTGTTGTTATGCTTTATAAATATAATAGCATCGCACAAATGCACGCGTCTACAGACAATCAACCACATTGAATTCAACATTGCGGCATTGCTAACTTTATACTCCCTCGGTACCCTTCAATGATACTTGATCATCATAATCATATTAAAAAATAGCGTAAGTATTCTCTCATTAACGACGTCAAGAGAAACAAAGTATCATCTTAATCAATATTATGTTGTCATCATAATCATCATATATCCTTAATCTCACAAAAACACACTCGTTTCTAAACACATCGTGCCATACATAAAATTATCGTTATCATATTTATACAGTGTGCTGACAAAACTTAATTATCAAACGTATCACATATGTCATCATCATCATCAGCAGCAATATTATCATATAGCAATATCGTCAATATCATCATCATCATCATCATCATCATCATCATCAATATCATCATATAGCAATATCGTCGATATCATCTTCTATAGTTTTAATTTTGATCAACATGTCTTTTCAGATGGCTAGAATAAGCAGCCAAATTCTATTAATGGGCGGATTGGTTGTTTTTGGTATTATTTTTATGGTACACGACTTCAATGCGATTTCGAGTAGTAAACTTTCAAACATCCAAATTGTAAAAGGAATAAACGCCCAAAACTCCAACGTTATCAGCTTAAATCAAAATATACATAGTTCATCAATTACAAATGGATCTTCTGAAGTGTTAAGGGTTAATAAAACGTCAGAGGAACTTATGATAGCAAGGAAAATTACATCGTTTGACGAATCCGACTCTTCCAATGACTGGTATTTTCAACCGAGGAAAGTAATCATTAACCCCATCAATTTCAAGTTCCTTTACACTGCAGAACAAATGTGCAGAGAACCGCCGTTTTTAATATTTTTATGTTTGTCCCAGCCACACAATATCAATATTAGAGAGTATATACGGAACACCTGGGGAAGTATTTCGCGGACACAAAGATGGCCTCGAATGAAAAATGAAACTGAAAGAGTTAAGCTAGTTTTTTTGTTCGGAAGCTCAAATAATTCAGTTGTCAAGGAAACGATAACAAGAGAAGAAAACAAGACTTACGGAGACATAGTCCAGGCTGACTTTTTAGATACCTACAATAATTTGACAATTAAGACAATGATAGGTCTGAAATGGACCACACTGTTTTGTTCTACAGCTAAGTTTGCCGTTAAAGTTGACGAAGATACCTTTGTTCATGTTTACAATTTGTTGAACCTGTTGAAGACAATAAACGTTTCTAGTGCAGGAGTTGTGGTTGGACGGGTATGTATTCTGTTATAAATTTTGAAAAAAAATCTCAAATATTATTTATTATAAATATTACCTGCGTGTCATTATGAATTGATATGTATACTTCAACTCTGTTGTTTGTGATGCATGTTTCTGATTTATTTTTAGATTTTATACTGCAATTTCAGTTGCATGCATGTAAATTAGATATCAGGAGATCAATAACTTTAGTGGTAAATAACAGTGTTTTTTTTTTGTTGAAAAGCTGTACATTACAAGAAAACTAATTTTAAGCTAAAACGGCTTTTAAATGGTAAAAGTAAATGGAATATACATATAGGTACTATTTCTTCAACGTTATAAAATAAAGTTGATTAAACCACATATGGGAATATTATATACTAAATCACCACTAAGACAAATGCGACAAATATATGTTAACTTTAAAGGCCGGGTTTATAAAAAAAACTCCCCAAAATGGAAACGTTCGAAACAGTTAACCAGTTATTCCTTTGCTTTTATTACAGACACAACGGCATGCTAAAGTGCTTAAAAGTGGGAAATGGATGCTGAGTAAAGACGTATACCCATTCAATAATTACCCGTTATACGTATTGGGACATGCATATGTCATTTCAAGAAATATGATAGAGCGTACTTTAGTAGCAGCGGAACATTTGCCGCACGTGCATATAGAAGATGCATTTATCACAGGTAACTAAAACGATATTGTTACTATTCCATGGAGATGTGTCCAGAGTCACATCATGCTTATACTGTTTAACATTTCTTGTTCGTTTTTAGTAGTTTCTTTCAGTTTTGTATTATGGTTCTTATTTTTATGTGTTTATTTTTAACCAACTGTTGGCGCTATTTATCAGAATTGTGTTTATGAGAACTCTGTGAGAAATATATTGTATTAATGTTTGAATACTGGTATGCCCGGTCCATTATTTCATATCTGTTTAGGTACATGCCCGAGCATCAAACCTCCAACATTTTTAAGAAATGTTTTGTATTAAATGAAATACTCCACCCCGCACACACTCCAAGAAAATGTTTTTATACTATGCCCGATTTCAACCTTGTTTTCTATCCGAGAATCCAACACACAACCATTTCATAATTTTGATTTGTATTAAACAAAATACTCTGTCCCATTTCATCTGAATTACCTACCCAAGAGCTACATCAAAAAAGTTTTAATGGTATTGAACATAGCCTGTTTAAACGTTTAAACTTTGGAACCTGCCAAGGATGCTCATTCACTTGCAACCAATTCATTATTATTTTAGTTGTATTAAATTACGTAGCTCTGTTTAAACGTTTCATCTTTGTTACCTATCCACCTTCATCTTTTTTCTGCCCGAGCACTTTCCCATCTTTTTTAATTTCATTATTCTATAAAATTAAATAGTTTGCCTCATCTTAACTGTTTTAAACAAACCCCACCCCCACAAAACCATCGGACATATCGAGGCGTAAAATATCAATCTAATAATCGTAAAACATAATTACTCAGACTCGTTAAACGTTTCAATATTTAGAAAATAAGTTGTAATTTTAAGCATTTATTTATTGAAGTTTAGCCTGGGCGAGTAGTCGAGAAGTTGGGAAAGCAATATATCTAATTTATTTTATTTTTGTATATTTAGATATACTGGGTCAGGGAGTATATATGAGCATGATATCTTTGAAAAGGGATTTAAGGCAGTTTTAAAACATCGAAATGTCCTATTTTAAACATTTATTTATTTTAGTCTAACCTGGACGAGTAGTCCAAGTTGGGAAATCTATAAATTTAATATATCATTTTTGTTTATATATATATATATATCCTTATTGCATTAACGAGGTCAGTGAGTATATATGAGCATGGTATCTTGGTAAATAGGATTTTAAACCAATTTTAAAACCTCGAAATGTCCCAATATAGTTCCTTCTTTTAAAGTTAAATCAAATATATACAAATAACGTGTGTTTTTTTTTCAGGCATAGTTCGTAAAACTATTGGAGCAAGTTTACACAACCATAACGGATTTAGAAATTCGTTACAACAACATGATAAACCATGCGATTTTCACAATGGTTTTCAAATTTCGGTAACAAACATGGACGAACGAAGTACGAATAATCTTTGGAATGGACTGCATCGAGAACTAAAGAATTGTTATGGTACCCGAAATAGTTCAGCAACATAAACACATATGGAACATGCCAAACATTATAATAAACATTTTTTTTGAAAAAAAGGAACTGGTTTTACATATATTTTCACGGAACCATTGTCTGGTCACGGAGGTTAAGATTTGTAAAAATGGCTGTTTTCAACTGTCTTAAGCGGTCAGGAGGGGCCCAAAAAGAGTAAAAATGGGAATTGTAAATATCTTTTTCTTAAGAACCTGTCAGTCACATTTGTTCATATTTGACATAACTTACCACTATGTGCAGAGGTTTGAATGAAGGCAACAGTCTCCGTGATGATTGATATACGACATTGTGTCTCATTATCATTCGTCTCTCACCACTGATTCAAGTGGGAAAGTTATCAGTTACTTGCGGAGACGGGGTGTGCTCGAGTACTGGTTAATCCCAGGAAACAGTGGTTAGGTTAACTGATCGTCTGTTAGCCCTCGATGGCATAAGAATGACGCTAAATATTCAATCAATCAATCAGATTGAAGACCAGAATGAAGGTGATACTATTCATAGGGGCCCTGTAAGAGGACTTAAAATTTGACATAGGGATACTATGTGGATACATATAGGAAAACAGAAATGTCTAAGTGTTTCATCTATTTTGGACAAATCTAATATTCAATTTGCGTTCGGAAGCATCATCTAGTCATAGAAAATAAGATTTGGTTCAATAAGGAGAATTGATTTGATAAGGGGCCAGGGTGGGTAAAAAAAGGTTGAAATAGAAAATTCCTAAAAATCTTCTTCTCAACAACTGGTCAGTCAAATTTACTAATATTTGATATCGATTAACATAATATGTATGAGTTTAAAGGGCTCTGTAAAGGGACTTTGAGTTTTATATACATGTAGGAATAATATGAGAAAATGAAAATTCTAATTTTTTCATCCATTCATGTATTTTTTTTTCCGATTGAGTTCTGAAGCATCTTCTAGTCATAACCCACATGGTTTTGTTCAATACGAAGGATTGACTTTACAAACTCGGCCAGATGGAGTCATAAAATGATTAAATTGAACATTTTCGAAAATCTTATTCTTACAGTCGATTAGTGAAATGTGTTCATATTTGATATAAATTACCACTATGATTAAGATTATACATATCAAGGGACACTGAATGCATCGGGGCCCTGTCAGAGTACTTCGAATTTTATATAGATATACTATTGGAAAATGGTAAATTCTCATTATAACGTCCATTAAAATTCGTTTAGATATATGTAAATATGTTGCTCAATTTGGAATCTAAAGCATTGTCTAGTAACAGTTAATTTAACAGTATTCAATAAAGAAGATTGAATTCCCACAAGGAGCCAGGGGCCAAGGGGGCATCATATGTTAAAATTTTGAATTTTCATAAATCGTCCTCTCAATAACCTTCTGTCAAACATGTTCATTTATGATATAAATTAATCTTACATCAGCATGAAGAATTGAAGCATTGAAGAATCTGCAAATCAAGGAGCTGGGATATATATAGGGTCCCCGAAATTCTCGCACCCATGTGTATAAAGAAACTTTTATTTAACATCTAAAGTATTTCTGCTCTTAACAAATCCCTATGAGAGGGTAATTGATATTTTAATAAATCAAGGGGTTGGGATTAATGAGGGACCTATACTGGGAATATATATATTTTTTACAGATGAATTGTATAGGTATGTCCTTTCACAGCAATTATTTTTTTGTTCATTATTGGTGCTGTGGGGTAATTGAAATCTGGAGAAAAAAAAATGTATTTAATTTTTAATAGGGTTGAATAATATTAACTAAAAATAATCGAAACTTTTTAAAAATGGTTGATAATGTATGAATAATTTCAGATCAAAGAATGTCGTTTAGGAATCATTTTAGAAACAAACACTTACTTCATAAAAAACGAAGGATCGAATCTGCATGTCATTATATACACATTATATCGTGTTTCACATTTAATTTTATTTTGAACACGGTTTAATGTCATTACCTCACATTTCATGTTATATGTGGCATATCCATTTTTTTATGGAAGATAGACTTAAGAATAAATCTGAGTAGAATCTCCGTCCTTCTGCAAGTCACCGGTGAACTTTTGCACATAAAGCGGTACTCCAATCTACGACCTTAGCGGTGAGAGGTAAGTGGTCTAGAGACGGCGCCTTCGACTCGGAGTAGTGTTAACGCTTCATATACATTTACATACTTCAAGACTTATAAAGTTCATGTTGATTTAGAGATACGTCTAAAAGTTATTGTTATTGAATAAATGACTATATATATAATGGGGCATATTTATCATGAATCACATGTTGGTTATAGTAAGTTGATGAGGAAGGAAATTATTCCTGTTGCTGATGATATTGTATTACCAACGTAATATTAACATTGAAATTCTGCCAGTTAAACACGGGGCAAGAAAGTATTAATTTTCATTGGTATATGTTAATTTTGTCATTTCGACAAAATTGTTGCATTATATTTTTATTCGCCTTTGGTGAGTCACCTGCCCTTAATGATTTTAAATCTAAATAACATTCCGTCTCATATTGTGCCAGGTTTAACCGATGTGATGAGCACTTACTTCCTTATTTATTCCAATGTTCCCTGTATACGTGTAATATTTAACTGTGTAATTTTATTGACACTAACATATGTTTCATCGCCTGTAACAGCAAATTCCTAATCATATAACACCTGTATAACTAACTTTATATTGTCCATTTATATCGATTTAAATATGCTTTTCGATATCGTAAATAGCGTTGTGCTCGCGAAATCTTGGCAACATAATGTTTTGTGATATATTGTTACATTTGCATTGAATACATTTTATACGACAAACGTATCCTGAACAAACTGTCATATACGACACTTGAAAAGGTAAAGAACCGCACTTGTTTGAAAAAAAAAAGTACTTTGTCGTGTATTTCTCTGTCTCAACAGCCATATTTTCAATTGCACTGTTTTGTAAGCAATGCCACGTATAGTATACTATATATGTTTGGCAGTATATATGGGAAACTGTGACTGTAAGTGGGACTCAAAGCTACGACCTTAGCGGTGAGAGTTAAGTTATCTTCAGACGGCGCCTTATAACACTCGACCACGGAGAACCATCATATTCGAACACAATATGGTACATAACAAGCCTCGAATGTGGCGTCGGCTGACGCACTTCAAATGGAAATAATGCACTTGTTACGCCAATATACACGTTTCATCACATTCATTTGGTTATTATTTGATATTATCATTAAAAACTAATCGTAAATGAAATAAAGACTTAAGTCATTAAGAGATCTCATTTTTTTCAACTGTGTTCCGTATTCAGATACAGTCTACAACACGTACACCAAGAAGTAATAACATCTACAATTTATTTTGATTAATGTATTTCTGTAAATAAATGTCCAAAATCACATCTTCTATCATTTGACTATGATGTAAATGAGAACGTCTTATAACTGCAATAATCCAATACATGCAGTGGCTGTTGAGATTCAATAAAATACATTGAGTGGTTATTGTGATATGGACATGATGGCACTTGCACGCAAAGCTTTACCCAGAATTTCTAAGACAAACGAGGGCAATAATTTGCATTTTATTCATGAAAGAGTTATCTAACTTAATTATTGTGGTATGTTTGCTGACTAAGAAGTCTTGTCTAAGTTGTTTCAATCAAATACATTATGTGGTTGGTGAGATATTGACTTAATGTTACTTGCATGTAACATTTTAACCAGAATTTCTAGGTCAGTCAAGGCGATAATTTGCATTCTATTCATGCAAGAGTTATCTAACTTAATTATTGTAAAAGATGTGATGACTGAAAAGTCTTGTCTGACGTTGCAACCAAATGCATTAAGTTGTTGGTGAGATATGGACTTGATGTACTTGCATGCAAAACTTTAACCAGAATTTTTAATTCAAACAAGTGCAATAATTTTGCATTTTAGTCATCCAAGAGTTATCTAACTTAGTTATAATAGTAGGTTAGATGACTAGGAAGGCTTGAGTAAAGTTTCAAGTCAATACATGCAATGGTTACTGAGATATGGACTTGCACGCAAAACTTTAACCAAGGTCTGACGTCGGCGACGACGCGTTGGTAAGTAGAATAGTATACACCTATCTACCGTTTTAGTTGTCAATGGTTAAAATTATTTATCAAAGGAAATGACTATCAACCCAAATAAGCAAACTGCTTTTGGTCGATTATTTTCTAAAACATTGGGTGTAAAATGTGAATTCAACTTGAGTTTTACTTTTGCCAATTCATTAGTCTTAAAATAATATAAATGGGAACAAAATGAAAATGTTTTAAAACGAGAGGGTTTTAATGTAGACGAACCATAACATGTCTCACAGAACCATAACACACATTGCAAACCAAAATTAACTTGCTCTCGAAAATGAATATGACCATATCATACAGCATTCCCTGACTGTACAAAATCAATAATTTTAATGTAACAGATGGCCAGTATAGATACATAAATTAATTATGTGTTTATGTGTTTAATTATTTACACGTTATTACAACATTGTAATTTGATGAGAAACTATGTATAGTTTAAATCAATAAAATATTCTTCTTCTTCTTCT